>JAODUG010066371.1:0-13916 GCA_027564795.1 Aphredoderus sayanus
GAGGGGGAGGGGGAGATGCAGGGGCAGGGGCTGGGGGGAAGGGCAGAATGTGTGGGGGGACCAATCTACCGTAACATTAAATTAACTAAACAAGAGAAACTAGCTAATGTTAACATTAAATCGATGACTTTACCATTAATCTAACATTACCTAGTATTAATATAGAAGCGTGTAACAAAACAAGAAGGTTTTACCTACAGCTAAACAGTTTGAACAGCAAAGAAAGCGTAGCCTCTGACTATGCAACATTGTATGGACGGCTGGCTTGCGTACCGTGGCTTGGTAACAATGAACACATGTCATGGTGTTTCATTGAGTTAGGCATTCTCTAAATTATCGAGTGGAATGAATGTAATAATGCATTACTGAATTGAACGCTGAGTGGGTAGACTGATGTGCTGAAGTTTCACATGGTGGGGGGGTCCAAAGGAATATTACTAAAAGTGAGGGGGTCTCGTCACCTTCTCGTACACTGGCTCCGACGCCTATGACTAAACCTTGGAAATATAAGAAAAAGGAAAAAAAGCCTTACTGGTAACAGCCAGGTAGGTGTTGGTCTGGACTTCTCCAGCCAGGTTCCTGGCGAAACACTGGAACATTCCGGTGTCGTCAGGCAGAAGACCGTTCACCTGCAGGCTTCCTCCCACCAACACCCTGTACCTGGGCGTCTTGACTGGACTGATGGGAACTGCATCCTTGTACCACACAATGTCTGGCTGCGGCACTCCTGCAGTAGAAAAAGGTATGAGGTTTTCTTTTCAAAACGCATTTACACAAATGGAGAAATGAGGTGCAATTAAAACTCTTTATTCTGTGATGTTAAGTGGAAATCACTTTCTATTAAAAGTTGAATCCCACTCATTATCACCAAGTAGGCAAAGTGCACATACTTCGCATGTATTGCACTGTAAATAATATGTATTCACACGTTTTTAATATGTATTCACACGTTTTTAATATGTATTCACACGTTTTGCTTCATTATATAGCTAACAAGGGGAGCATATGCATACAGTAGTAAAATGATGTTGTTATTCTGCTTCAATTAACTACTACTCCATTAAAATTACTTAATTTTCTGTCTGATTATGTTTGCAGGATAACACCTATAATTACATTTGTTATATACATACAGTGCATACACGCAACACACAAGCACACACAAACTACATACCTCGTGCCTGACAGGGAATGTCCACAACTTTCTCCATCTCGGCTGTAATGTGTTTCTCGGGCTCTTTTATAAACTGTGGCGGCTCTGGGAATAGCAATAGACCAGAGGACAGGAGGAAATATTGATTGCAAGGAACATCTTAAACAATGATTAATAATGGCTCCAGAAAATGATACGGAACATATTTGATTTTGAGAGTACACATTTTCTGTTGATCTTCTCTTTTTATTTTTACTTCAAATTCTATTGATTCTGAAGTTAAAGCAATCAGGAAGTAAAAGTGATGAGTACGAGTTTACTTGGTTTGGCCAATCTACTGAACTGTATTACTGATTGCCATTTCCAGCAGGTATACGCCTATCAGTAACAAATTGTGTTTTGAAGGGACCCTTTCCTAGCCGGAGGAGGGGAATGACTTAGCCAGCTGTGTCAAGTGAACTGAATCCAGCACAACCTGCACTTTGAAACACATCATAACCTTGAAAACATCAAAGCATTTCAGTGGCATGGAATGAAAGCGACTGAACCAATTCTATTAAACAGTGTCTTGAAGCCAGCCATTAGCTTTCTTCCCTTTTTATGCCATTGACATCCTTCAACTTCACAGGTTCACTTGGGCCAATTGAAACAGTGATACCCATGATAACAATGTGAATATCACACTGTCTTTTTGATTCTTAAACTCCTTTTTACAGATATGGATAAGTAACATGCAATAATGACAAAAGACTGTAATAGCACTTCTGACCTTTTTAACATGCTAATATAAGTATAAGAGTTTATAAAAGCATATGCTAAGTAAGTGCACCACATAACCTAATCTGCATTATTACTATATTGGAGTTCACATAGTTCAACACTGAGAAATTAAGGCAGAACATTTGAAAATAATAAAATCAGTAATAAGACATTTAAAACACAAATCCCTCAGAGGTTGTCAGAACCCCAAATGTCCTCCCTAGCTCAATGTTTTTGGAGTAGACAAAATGTGTCTATGAGTTTCATAACCAAGCATGGCACCTTTAAAGGCACTGTAAGTGATTGTAAGGTAATACACATTTTTGTCGAATTCATCAAATATCTCATCAGAATCCGCTATCTTACCATTCTCTATGCATGCTGAAAACATACACATAAAACATAAAATAATCTGGTACTGTACATCTACACAACCCGGGCTCTGTAAAGAGGAACACAAAGTGGTGCAAACTGCACAAAACACATATTGTTTTGTGCAGTTTATATGGAATTGAAAGGAGAGGTGTTTTTGTTTTGATTTAAGTTCGAAGCAAGAAGTCTCGAGATTGACTATAACTTTAAAAACCCTTTGTCAGAATATATATTCTGATGCATCCATTCGAAACAATCCAGGCCAACTGAAAATCCTAACCAACCCAACCATGCACTTCTACAGCTGTCCAGTAGGGAAAGAGAACTCATTAGATCAAATACGTAGACTTTTAGACCTTTTGTTTCTGTACTCTAATCCTATAAGACATCTCTGAGCACTGCTCAAGGGTGACCCCTAGTGTTGGTACCTAGGACATGCAGGTATGCCCCTGCGCTGACGGAGGGCACGCTGCTGCTGCGAAGGATAGCCTCGCACTCGTAGTGGCCAGCGTCGGCCACAAGGGGGCTGAGGATGGTCAGCCTGCGGTTGTGGTCGCTGAGGCCACTGGTCACCGGCACTCCGTTCTTACGCCACGATATGCTCAGCTTGATGAGAGGCCTAGGGGAATGAATGGGCGATAACGAAACCAGTGAGACCCTTGCAAGATGAAATATTACCCTGTGTTTAAGGAGCCCAATGTATTACAATTTGTTTTTTTCCGTTTTAACTGCCACTGGGTTCAATTGTATCTCTGGGGTCATTTCAGGTAATGTAAGTTTCGCTTGATTTGTTGGTCTCAACCTGCGGCAAGATGTGAGTACTGTGACTAAATATAAAGGAGAAAATAAAAAAGATTTGGTTGAATACCGCAACTGAATTTACAAATTAACTCTGCCCCATGCTTTTAGCATAAATGGCCCAGTTGTTCATTTGTCATGCATGTCAGCAGGTAAATACAGTACAGTCACTGTGGTTCTGTAAATATTTGATGTGATTATGCTAATATTAACAGATTCTGAGTGGAAATAGAAAAAGAAAATGGCTTGAAAGGGCACGGAAAGAACATTTAAACCCTGTGACAACAACACATTGTGCCCATAGAAACACTTTTAGTTGCCATAGCAGCACCTTCTGGCAACTGTCGAAGGAACGGCACCATAGGTCTTTAAACCCTTTGTATAGTCTAGCTTGCTGCGCAATAAACACCGCTAGCCTCAGTGGCCAGAGCGGGCCAGATGCAGGGCTGTGTTACCTGGCGTTAGCCACACACTCCATGGTAACCTCTGAGGTTCCTGTGACAACGCTGGTGTTTCTGGGCGGGATGATGATAGTAGGGGCAATGGGGTCTGCAGGGCCGCCCACATCTGGAAGGAACAGCAGAGGCAGGTGAAACATAAACGTGTGAATAAGTCCAACTGACTGACAAACACAGAGACAGGAAGACAGGCACACACACCGTGGTCCAACATAAACAGAACACGATGCTGACTGGCACTACCACAGCTAAAGCTAGACCCCTATATTGTAGAAGGGAACACTGCAGACGTTCTACAGGATGTACGATAACTCTGTCTAACAGATACAATATAGAAGGTCTACAGCACCATACAGTATAGCTCTTTCCCCTCTACCTGGCATTACAATCAATTGTATTTCCAGCCAGTGCATTCGGTGGGGTGCTCGCCCATGTGAAATATTGGACCTGACCGCTGCATATATCTGTGCTCTGACTGTGGGGCTGAGCGCAATAGGACCAGACAGCACTGTGGCCTGGCTCCCTGTCATAAGATGTGTGCTGGATAGTCAGAAAAGCAATGGCCAAAAACCCACAACAGAGAACAGACGTTTAAGTGCGTGCGTGCGTGCATTTGTGTGGTAGTTCAGCTGTGCATGTACATTTAAAAGGGAATTTTTAAATCGACCTGTTTGTAGAATATTGAATATGTGCACACCCAAGACTAAGTGCGTGCGTGTGTGTGTGTGTGTGCGTGCATGCACGCTGCCTCAGACACACGCGGCTCACGGCACAAGCAGCAGAGCGCATGCTGTTTGAGATGTGCCACGGTTGTGATGAACACGCCGGGATCCGTCAAAGCCATCACGCCCTAGGAATGTGCTCGTGGCTACGCACATCACTTTCTGCTAGATGCGCTGTCATCCTCTATCTTAGCACTTGTGTAGTGTATGCAGTATCTGTACTGGATATTACTCTACTATATTACTACTTGCATTTCAATCATATTACTTTAATATCGTTTTACTGTTATCAGCCATCAAATCTTTTTTGAATACGTGTTATTATTATGTGTTATATTGTCCAGAGTACAGTTGTGTAGAGGGAAATACATTGCTGATAGCTTACTACCTTATATGTACAGCATTCTCTATTCTCAGTTAAGCCCCAATCATTCCAATTGTATTTTATGTGACTTTGCACAGATATTTCCTCCCTTTGAGCTTAACGTTCAGATTCGGATGGTGTCGCACTCTTTTACATGCTCAAACATGATTAGCGAGTTGACCTGGAGTGGGCGGAAAGGTCAGGGGGGGTTGGTGTCAATTCAGATGCTGTCACACACAGGGCAAACTCGGACTGGCTTGTTTTAAACAATTATATATTCTGAGCGTCTAACATGTCCTGACATGTTAGACAGATTTCAAAATGAGTCGATACAGAAAGGAAGCAACCGAGTTAGAATATCTTATCGCAGTGGTCCTCGGCCCTGGTCCTGGGGAGCCACTGCCCTGCATGCTTTAGATGAGTCACTGCTCAAACACACCTGATTCAAATGAATGGGTTGTTATCAGGCTTCTGTAGAGACTGGTAACAACCTGTTCATTTGAATCACGTGTGTTGCAGGACGCTATCTAAACATGCAGGACAGTAGATCAGTAGACCACTGATCTAAAGAGTAATACACTTTAAGAAAAGATCCCTTGTAGCTCTGTCTTACATAGACTACAGTACCTCTGCACATGTAGGACATTCGTCATCCAACAAAAAACTTTTTAGAAGCTAAAGCAACATCTGCTCCTATAGTCTCCTGTGACTTAATGTAGGCTTTTACACGATGCGCAATGATGCGAAAGTGCTACACAGCTCTGACTCCTCGTCTTTTCATTCCAGTCTCTCCAGGACAGCATGGAGGTGCCCATTGAAGCTCATGGGAAATGCAATGTCAGGGACTTCGCTGCGGGAACAGATGTTGCCGCACACAAAGTAAGAGGTACACTTTAAACACACACACACACACACACACACATGCACACTCACACACACACACGCACACATGCTCAAACACATGCACGCACAGACAAAGTCACAAATGATACACTGTCACATCTCACACACACACACACACACACACACACACACACACACACACACACACACACACACAGCCCTTGCTAACAGCTGTTTGGAAGGTTTAATGTGTGTGTGTCTGGTCAGTATTTATGTATTGTATGTGTGTATTAGTATGAGTGCGTAGTTGTATGTTTACATATCTGAGAACAAGACATGAATCACGTGTGCTGGCCAGCTAGGGTAGATGTGAAAACACCAGGATGCGCGCATATGTAAGTGTGTGCCTGTGCGTGTGTGTCTTATTGTGCCAACAGATGGCGCCACCTGATTGTGTCTGATTGTGAAGTTCTTTTATTGTCAGTGCTGTGTGTATTTATTTCTTTATTCATTATTTCTTTATGTATTTGTCTGTCTTTTTGTGCCTTTTAACCCTCCTGTTGTCCTCGGGTTTCAAACACATTACCTTGCCAGCAGTGCACATCATGTGTGTGTGTAAGCTGTATAATTTTATGGCACATTTCTTGTTTGTATGAAGGCTTAATACAAGAAAATTTGAACCTTCTATAGGTTTCATAGGAGGCTTCATAGACTCGCAAATACATTTTTCAGAAGTTTGTAAGTATAGACAACCATTGAATTCTCTGCAGTTTTTCTGAGGCTTTTATATTGTTCATATCGATATCGGAATTTAATCGTAATGACTGAAATTAAGACATATATCGTGGTATAATATGTGTGTTTATGCTTCTGTGTTTGAATGCATTTATTTCATTAGACACATGCTGAATGCAGAAATGTGCCAGAGGTGTGGTGTATGTGTATGTGTGTGTGTGTGTGTGTGTGTGTGTGTGTGTGGATATTAGCAATATATGCATGGCATGATTCTCCCAGACCTTCCGAGCAGAGACCACCAGCTGCGTTTCCTATCTAACCTGAACCAGCCGCATGTAACATAAGTCCTCTAGCTCTCATTCCTCCTCCTGAGAATCGTGTGTGTGTGTGTGTGTGTGTGTGTGTGTGCATGCATGCGTGTGCGTGTTCCACTGCTGGTATAATCAACTCTGCCACTGTTCTCCATATGCGCCGCGGGCTACGTCTGCTCTCTCATATTGTCAACTGTAATATCTTTCCCCAGTACCTGACTGTTTCTCATTCACTTTCCCACGCCGAACTTCATTCCACCGTGTCATAATATTGTCTCCTGTTATGTTTGCTCTTATAATTCACTCTGCCGCGCTGCAGCTGGCGAAATGGGGTGTGATTTATACAGTGTAAAGGCTTTTTTGTGTCGTTTATTGGGCTAGGTGCTAATTCCAGCGTGTCAATATTGAGCAGTGGTCTTCGCTAGTGCGGTTTTCTTTGTCTGATTGCCTGTAATGTCTTAGTAAATGAAACTAGGGAGTCTGCAAGCCCTAAGTTTGACTGCCCACTGGTGTATTTATATTGCCCAATATGAATGGATAATGTTATGCATATCATTTTCCAGTATTCCAACAGGGAAAAAAGTAAATGCTCTGTCTATAAAAACTGGTCTAAAAGCAGAATGCATTATGATAATCCATATTTTATTTGGAATACTACCTTGTTAAAAATACAATATAATGGACTACGTTGCTGTTACCATATTTCAAATGAAATTAGAATATTGGATATGTAGCATATCAGTGGCGTTTTAAGTCAAGACCATTTGTGTTGTTACTGTACAGCTTATGAAAATGCTAACACTAACAATACAAGACAAGACCTAGCTTTACTGCAATGGCAGTCATACATTTAATACAACACATGCGTGTCACTCACTCTCAACAGACAACGTGATTGGCTGGCTGGTCTTGTTCTCTCCATTTTTGTCGTTCACGGCTTGAGCATAGTAGCGGCCAGCATCTGGGGCCACAGTGGACAGGATAACCAACGTGTTGTCCAGTGTAATGGCACTGAAAAGACACAAGGAGAAACACTCCTGTTACGCTATGACCGCTTGACACCTGTAAGAGAGGGTAACAACATCACCATTCAGCATTCATGCAAAATAAATGCAGGAATTGTAAAAAGCACTGCTATTTTCATGCTGAACTGTGTTTTTCTAGGTCATGTCTGACAAAGAGGGAAAGCCAGGCGACATGAACTGAACCCACAAATAACTTACAGTACAGTATGTCTCTTAGTCTCCTTTTAATAACAAAACAGGAAAGCTGCCCTCATTCATGATTAAGCAGTTCAGCAAAGAATAAAACATAAAAAATACAAAATAAACATCCCGTGTTTGTATGGTAAACTACTGTCTTACTGGGCGTAAACATGTTTGGCATCTATTGTCTGAATCTGCCATTGACGTGACCTTGCCGCTAAAGAGGGCATTAAACAATTTAACGTTTTAATTACGCTGTTCAAGAATCATTAGCAATATTGATTTACAATGTTTAAGCAATGTGTTAGTGCTGACTGCGCAAGGTATTATTGACAAACATGCCTGTTCATACTGGCCGTTTGTGAAATATGGTGTCTCTGCATTAAAATCTAAACTTTTAATTGGCTTTTCTTCCCCCTACCCTGACCCTGCCTTCTGTGGTGTGCAGCCCTCTAATGCATTTCAGCTGGAAGCTATTTCTGTCCATAAACAAAATTGCATTCCAAGTTGCTTACTCAAATGAGCCTTAAACAAATAAAGTATGACAAATTTTTCAGCATGCGCTGGTCCTTGAGGGCTGAAGCCTGATGTCCTGTTGTCTCTATTAAGTCCTCCCCTGGACCTTCCTGTCGTCAATGCGCTTGCCAGTGAGGCGAAAACATCCCTATTTCCCCACCCCGCCCTAACGCTTCCTGCCCCACACATACCACCCCATCCCGGCCTATTACAGCCGGCAGACCTGTGTTTACAATCAATGTTTTCCTATTATCGGAGCGTGTTCCGAGCGCGTTCCGAGTGGTTGCATTTCCTCGGACCTGCCCCCCCGCACCAATATCCCTCCACCATCACCATTCCTTCCCACGTTCCTCGCTGTCTGTGCGACTCTCGTCCCTGTCAGCCTTAGATATCGAATACTGATGTGGTCGCACGGACGAGCTGCTTGGTATTCTGTCCTGACACGCAAAACAGCTACACACACACACACACACACACACACGCGCGAGCACACACAGCAGGCACACCGACACACAGACAGATATCACAAATCATATTTACGAGACATTTGCGGTTAAACGTCTATTCAAACAACCATCTGCTAACAGCGCCAGAAGAGTCAAGTACCCATCATAACTTGCTTGCTTTGTGGAGATGAATTCATATAGTTGGCGCTCTGACACACCCACCGTGACGTGTGAATGTCTTTCCCCCTGAGGGGCCCTCGACCGCTGGCCGCGCTCAACCGCTGGCCCCCTGCTGTGCGAACGCGGAAGCTCCCACCAATCAACCCCTCCTAGTCCCCTTCTCCGCTCAGTCCTAGCTCCCCCAGTGTGAATGGCTTCTCATGTCAGTCGAGGTACCTACTAGGCACTAATACAGGTGGCGTCAGGGATTGTACGGTAATACTGTCAGAGAATATCTCCTCACGGTCCTCTAGCTGTCTGTTCTTTGTGCTCGCTCAAAGCAATAAATAAAAAGGCTGGCGTTCCTTCACGGCCCTGGCTCTGTAAATGGGAACAGAAAAAAAGAGTGGTGCAGACTGCAACATAACGCTGTCCCAGCCTTGGCAATGCGTGTCCACTGTGTGGGGCAGCGCCTTATGAAGGGTGTTCAAACACCAACAATCTTTCTCAACACCGCCTTTAAGGTCCAGCGAGCTAACAAGACCAAATAAAAGCTAAATATACATGCTGCAGGTAGGACATATAACACATTCACCCACATACCCAGTAGCCCATGCCCGTGATACTGTATACAGTATGTGAACAACTACAATGAAACAAAACCCAAAGTGTCTTGCGTATGTACTAAGGAGCAGGCAGGAGTTAGACATATTGCTCGTGGATGCTTTCAAGTGGACAGGGTGTGTCGGGAATTGAACCCAGGGCATTTTACTGTAGCTCAGAGTCAACCTCCCCTCCCCCCCACCTACTGTGAACTGTAGCAGCACCTAACAAGGCCTAGAACACAGCAGCACTATAAAGCAGGGTGTTTAAAGTCCACACAGCTATGTGCCGCTACCTGCTTGATAGGCTTTTACGATGACTGGCTACATTCATCTTTGGACTGATTGATTTGCAAATATCTCAGCGCTTGGCTGTTGGAATGGGCCCATTTAACATTCCCGGTGCATGCGGAAACTGAAAACTGTCTTCCTGAAGGGGCTGGTGGGCCTCAATGGCTCCGGCTTATGATCTGCGGTAAATATTTAATGCTAGCTCGCTGGTGCGGTGACATCCCGGACGCCTGGGCATGAATTATGGATTCCCTCAGGGATGTGGGCAGAGTGGAAGTGTCCACACTACTAAATGAATCCCAGGTGATTTCCCGGGACCTTTCGGAAACAGGGACACATATTGGAGCTTAACTTCTTCAGCTTTCACAGGCGTTAACCGTTAAGGTTGAATATAGAGTGCCACAACGGTATATGTGATGCAGCGCTATATAACAACCTGCCTATAAGCAGAGAGTACCAGCAGTAGCAGACACTGTATGAGGTGAGATATGAGCCTTATCTGGAAGACATTTACACTCTCTCTTGACTCACGTCTAGCCAAACAGGATGTAGTGTAGAACGTAATGCTCCCTGATATGTCCAAAGTTACCCTTGTGGTTAAGTCCATCTTTATTTGTAACTCCTACAACCCAGGCTCCCGTCCGGCTGACACTCCTCTCTGCACCTCCCCACAAAGTTCTGATTACCTCTACCAACATTCCTTCCATATCTTACACCATCAACTGACAGGTCTTCCAAATACAATAGCGTGAAGGAAGCAGCCCCATCAATATACACTGGCGTCCATGTTTGCCCACGCTGCACGCACAGAGAACCGCATATATCCCAGCAGCTTCCTCCATATGAGAAAGTGTGCCGTGGCCTTTCATGCTGCTAGCTGATTTCAATGCGCATCCCTGCTGCTAGTCCCCCACCACCATCCCCCACCCTGTAATCAAGGCCAAAGCCATGGGGTGCCCTTCGAAACATTTACTTCCAGAGTCTGCCGTGGCTCGCCCGCCTTTCTACCGGCCCTACCCACCCCCCAAACACACACACACACACACCGCAAGGGCTGTGCGAACAAAGACCACCTGACGCGGCCCAGAAATTAGAAGGAGCCTAATTATCAGAGAACAATGCTTTGTGTCTATACGTATGACGCAGCGCAGAGCAGATACTGACAGAGGGGGCAGGCTAACAACAGGCGTGCTTGTCCTCGGTCTACCTCTAGGAGTGATTTATTCTTTGTAACTTCAGGATTCCCTTTATTTTTCTATCATTCTGTATTCCCTGCTGATTGCCTCCGAGTCCATCTGTCCGTCTCTCATGCACACGCACGCGCGGGCGTGCGCTCACGCACAATGTCACGTACGCACGCACGCGCGCGCGCGCACGCCGTTTCCGTGGCGCTGTGAGCAGCTGTCAGAGGCTTCCTGCTAATGATGGCTTAGCACGCAGCCGGCATGGTGCGGGGATTTATCAAACCACAGAGCTGAGAAAGTGGGCCGAATCAGATATGTGCGAACATGCCTCCTTCTCCGTCAGCTTCCGGATGTCCCTTCAAAAAGCAAACAAAAAAAAAGAGAAAAAGAAACAAGAAGGAAAAAAAAAAGAAGAAGAAAAAAAATGAAAGAAAAAAAGCAAAAAAAAAAGCTTAGCCCAGCGTCTCGCTTTCACTTTTCATTAATTGAATTTTATTTTGATTTATTTTTAATTCTCCAGATAGAGCTGAGATTCAGATGTGCGCCCCGGCTGAACTTGCTGCTCAGAAGCATCTTAGCGCCCTTTGCATACGCATGGTCTCAGGCCCGACATCACTGGTGGCGAGATGTATTCGCGCTTTTCAATTACTGTGCTGTCCATCTATTTAATTTCCTCCCGTCTAGCGCCACGGGGGGATTTAAATGGCTCCTCGTGCGATGATTCCGTAGCGCTAAAATCCACACTGAGGATGATGCAGTGTTATGTAAGATACAGAAATTAATGTTTAAAGCGCCTGATCGGATGGTAGATGCCTCTCAGCAACACTTTCATGTATCCAGCACGAGTGGGTAAAGGTTTAAAGGGTGTGTTTGTGGCAGGTGTATCTGTGTCTGTGTGGTTTCTTGTACATGGTTTGACATACAGTAACACAGTCTATTACTGTATGACACACACACACACACACACACAACATTGTGGGGACCTGACGGCATCTGTCACGGTGGTCATTCTGCTCTGGGCCCTGACCTCTGCCCGCTAGCCTTGGACCTCCATTACTCCCAGACAAATGGCCCCGGTTGGCCAACGCCCACCCCTACCCGCCTCCATGAGACAGAGAGGTCACCGGGATCAAGAGGCTTGCTTGGCTAGCCAGGGCATGAATCACACTACAGACACCAGGCAAGCTACTGTAGATTGATGGAGAGAGCGAGGGAGAGAGCAAAGAAAAAGCCAGAGCTCAGTGAGAGAAAGGAGGTGTGGGAAACAACATTTTACCAGAGGCATGAACCAGAGATTTGAGGCTCACTGCTCTGAGCATGGTTCACTACTGCTGAACGCTTTTTTGGAGTTTCCTAAAAAGAAAGCTTCCACCAACCCACCCATCCATCCACCCCTCCATCCACACATTCATCCACCACTCCACCCTCCATCCATCCATCCATCCATCCACCCAACCACCAATCTGTCCACCTGTGACTATTTTCATGCTCCTCACAGCAGTTATAGCTTCTCCTTGATTCACGTCCATATTGACCAGCAGGTTGTTCTGTTCCCAACTAGCTTTGCCTGCTCGGACCAGTGGCAAATGAAGAGGAAGTGCCTGGCTACGAGCTGGGTCTGGTGACTAATGGGCGATCCATAGCGCTCTGACAGGGCCGGGCCATCACTGGCAGGGGTCATTAATTGATCAGTGGCTACAACAGATTACTCCAGGTAATTGCAATGTGCGTGTCAGGGCCGCCTTACCGCCGACTTCCCCCGGGTGGAGCCCCCCCGTTCCACCCTTCCCCCAGGGCTCTGTCTTTAGTGGGACAACTCTACAAGGTCCTCCTCTGTGTTGAGATAAATCCTTGTCCCGATGTTTATGGATGAAGAGACATTTTGCAGAGGAATAATAATAAGAAGAAGAATCTCCAGGTGTTAGGAAGAAAAGAAAGAGAGGGAAGGTTTCTTCAGCCTGTGCAGCAACCCAGTTCACCTTCTAGCCGGCAGCAGTTCCTGGCAAATGTGTTTACGGAGCGAGTCCCTGATTATACACCACATTAAGTCTCCCAAATAACACAACAAATCACAGCAGGCAAATGGAAAAGGCTTTTTTCAATTGCATTCTCATTCAATAAGGGAAGAATAATGACTATTAGGGCTAAATAAGTGCCTTTTCTCCCAAACATCCATCCGTACCCAGCCTGAACCAGTGGCAGAGCAGCTAGACTAAAGACACGGCACACACATTGCCAATCAACTGTCAAAAGGGTCGTTTGAAACAAGAACATGGAATTAATATTTCCAGCTCGAAGCTAAAATCAATGTTTGCTTCTGCTGGGAGAAGCATAATTTCACTCTTGGATTTTGGCAAGGCTTTGCAAAAAGACAAGAGAAGTAATAAAAGACTATTAGAGCATAACATTATGAATCTGTAAGAGGGACAGGGACATTTTAACCACACAGCTCTACAAATTGCCACAGACACACACAGACACACACACACAAACAAGAATGAGTACAAGGAATTTGTCTTGGTGAGCTCCACAGATCCTTGATCCTTCTCTCAGAAACTTGAGACAGCACACCTACTATACTTAACGTGGCCATTAACATCCCTCCAGAATGCTGCTGTATTTCCTCTTTCCTGCCCTCTCCTTGCTGTAGGCAATGTCACCACGCCAGTACAGTATACCCACCGGCCCCTGCCCGGCTCTGAGTGGCTTCTACCTGGGCTCTGACCTGGCTGGCCTGCATGGCTGATTGCCTTATGATTGTCTTCACAATGTGAGAAGGAGTGCAAACACACACAAGAGCTCGTACAGCAAACGAGATACACTCCAAGGTGCATTTTATTAGCAGGTAGATTGCTTAGATATTATTACTGCAGTTATTCTGAGACTAGACTTTGACTAGATCTTTTCCCATTTATATATATTTATATATATATATATATATATATATATGTCCACGGCTGAGGTGTGATTAAGCAGAGTAGAAAGAGAAGAACCCCCG
>JAODUG010066382.1:0-10000 GCA_027564795.1 Aphredoderus sayanus
GACCTCTGTGGTAAAGTGGCATGTCCTTGACAATTACATCATGAATGTGCAAGAAACTGTTCTGCTCTTAGTTACTCCTAAAAGCCCTTGCCACTATCCTGTTTCATTCTTTTAGCTTGATTTAATGTATCTTAAATGACTTCGTACATCTCATTAATTGCCATAATGAAATTATTGAATAATAGTCATTTCAATTTTGCAATTAAGATTTGGAATCTCAGTGCTCCCAAGGCATTCAAATGTATTGTTAAATCTTTATACTGCATATTTGTTCAATTTACATAGAATTCGTTTTGCTATGCTGAACGTATCTATGTCTATGATTATCTTAATTTAGATATTCACCCTTTAACCTCTTGTTCTCTTCTGACAGTTTTTTCCTGATGTATCTCATTAACAAGGATGAGACTGAACACACAGGACAGGTATGTGTAACACACCACCAGCACACGGGATACATTAAACCAAAGTGGTTCATTCAACAGCAACAGTTCAATAGGGGCTAGGCGACAGGCAGAGTCCAAGACAGGCAGGGATCAGGCGATTAGCGTCGGGAGTAAAAAGGGAGAATCCATTCTTTATAATGATCACAACAGGGCCCAAAACCGGGTGAACTGTCTGTGGAAACACAAGGAGCTGGATGAGGGTACAGGAGTGATAACAGGGAAGACACAGGAACACTACGACAGTAGCTGACAGTACTGTAGGGAGAGTAATGCTCAGAATGTAGTAAACTAGCAAGACCTTGCAAGGAACTGAGGTAGCTACATTAAGTGAGGGATAGAAAAACTAAGCAAGATGGCTGGAGATCTAAGGACGTGTGCTGGGACTGATGTAATAAACTGGGTGCAGGTGTGGTAGTGAGACACGACAGAAGAGAGGAAGGTGACCCCTGGAGAGGGGTGGATATGGAGGCCTGCTACTACAAGGGTCAGATGGAGACCCTTGTAGTAGCAGTTACCATATTCCATTAGCACTTTGAGAATTGAGTATTTCCCTACTCCTTCACTAATTTATTAGTTACATAAACATGCAATTTCAACATAATATTATAATCTAACTTTTTTTTTTTACAAAATTACAATTAACACGTTCCTCTGAAATATTTATAAAAAAAGTAAGGACCATTAATAACCATTTAACTAGTTATAACTGTATGTAGTAATAACTGAAATGTTAGCATCCTCTAGTTATTAGTGAAGTTCATCACATTTGCAGCTCATTTTGAATATTATAATACCCCTTTTGAACATCAGAGGGTCACATAATCATCATTAAATGTCTAAAATTAGTCATAAAGTAATATTTTGCATTTAAAAGAAACTTCTATTTATCCTATGTAGGCCAAGTGTTTTCTTTGAACTTTATACACAGAATGAAGGAAGTGAAATATCTGAGATTGAAAAAACAATCTGTCTCTAATTTAACACACTTTGAATGGATGTGCTCCATATTCTAGAATTTCTTAATCTTTCCCAGTCATCTCAATAGGTTTAGTTGAGTGGACTGCGTCATTGTTTTAAATCTATATATTATTTGTATGTTATAATATTGTATTGGTCAGGTGTGAAAGGGGTCTTTCTCAAAGTAAAATGTGTGACTGGTTCAGTGTGCATAACAAATGTTTGAAGAACATTTGAAATTGGATTGATATTCTCTGTGAACTCTCAGTAGTCTTCTATCCTGACTCCACTGACAAGCTGGTGATCATAGCAGACATGAGATAGTTTGGTGCACTAATGACATCAAAACATATTACTGATCTGTTGACCTTGCCAGGAATCCTATGTTTGGAAAATGTACCAGGAGCGCTGCTGGGAATTCTTCCCAGTGGGAGACTGTTTCCGTAAGCAATACGAGGATCAGCTGGGATGAGGAGAAATCTGAGCGTCTCCTCGGGTAATGTCATCGCACAAAGGCGGCATCTTTTTCAATGTCCTTGGACTCACCGGAATACCTTGAATGTTGTGTGTCCACACTACACTGACCGACTGTAGAGTGATCCTATATAGATACAGTATACTAAAGGAAACCCTGAGGACTTTTATCAAATCCTTAACACAGACACAGTGCACAGAGTATTGCTTAGAAAGGCCATATGCAGTGTAACAATCCATTTTTGTAACCATTTTCTATGTTCAATAAATGAAAAATGTAATGTGGTAGATTCAGAAGCCATGTTTTCGTGTTCTTTCTTTCTGCACACACACTGGTTCTGTCCAGTCTCTCTTCTTCAGATAAACACTCTTTTGCAGCTGCATCTTCAAGCCTGCTCCCTCTATTCTCTCTCTCCAAGATGCACCCCTCCCCTCTCTCTTTTTCTTCTGTTCTATTATCAGTCACTCTGAAGCATGCCAGCATGTCTCTCCTAGAGCCCAGCCCCCAAGTATTGCCATGGAAATGGGTGGCTGTGGATAATGATGTGACGGTCGGTTGCCTCTGACTCTCTAGGCGTGACTCAATGACTACAGGAGTGTGGCAAGTTCTGTTAAACCGTTCAGGCTCTCTGAGTGTTCCTGTGTGCATGGGGCACGGACTGCTGGGAGACAGACAGACGTTTGAGTGGCACCTGCAGATATTGTCCTCATTACGCGGAGGCTGGAGAAAGGGCTGGAGCAGACGTGTAGCTGGCAGGGTGGCCACTGGTGTGCTCATGATGCTTTGGGTTTGACGATTAGGCGTGACCAAAACTGCTCCTGTGAGCCTTTGTTTGTATTATTGTTTTTGTTTTTGTTGCATTGTTTTCAAGTACAATACTTCTTAAAGCTAAATAATATTGAAAAGATGTGAATTTGCATCTGTTAGATTAAGTCAAATAAGAGCCAACCACACTTCCTTTAAACTTTTAAATGTGTTTTTATAGCTACTAGAGGAGCTGTTCATTTGCATGGTACCTATCGGTACAGTATGTAACATATTCTGCATTGATTGAATTTAATTATCACTCTTACATAGTCAGACTAGCCCTACTATAGGTTTAAATAACATCTGTTCTGTCTTACATTTGTCTTATCTCTGTCATGCTAATGGCAATTCATTTAACTTTTAGTACTGATGTTCGTTGCATGTTTGTGGCTTTTCGGGTCAGATCACCCCTGAACACAAGAGATTTAAAAATTAATTAAATCCATTTAAAAAAAGAAACATTCTATTCTCATTAACTAAACTCTCTTCCAATGAAATATGTCACAATTTAGCAAATTATGTTTGTAGGGGCTTAACATGTTGTTGAACCAATTTATACAATACACAAGTGGATGTGAGGTGAGTTAAAGTGGCAGGCAGGCTTTCCATGACATGGTTGCGTTTCCACAGGAATGACAACTTCCAACCCCGGAGGCTGGAATAACACAGAGATCAGTCTCTATCCAGCAAGCAAGGAATATGAAACTCACTCACTCATCAAAACTCCATTCATCTTGGAAATGGAATCCTCTTTAAGAATGTAGTCAAATCCATCATTTGAACACCACACAGTCACGCCACCATTCTTTGCGGTTCTCTCACATCACGTTCTGCTGCGGGCATGCAGCACAGAGGTGCGTTCAGATATTCGAATATAGCAAACGTTTGTGAACGTTTGCGAACGTTTATGAACATTTTCAAATAGTTTGCCGAGTGTAACACAAAGCGAACACATACTGACGTTAGACAAATGGTGAAGCATTGTAATATTTTTGGAATGTTTACACAAAGCGTTCAAAGCAAATGTGTTCGCCATGAACGTTCGACTCAGTTCGCAAATTCTGAACTCACCTCAGGTTCAACAGCAGCCTTCCCCTCTAACTGCATTACCAGAACACTGTGTACCGTGCCACACACATGGCTCCATGAAAACCATACCAAACAAAACACACAGACTTTTAACAATACCACATCCGATGAAAAAGGTATTTTGGTCAAGATGGATGTTTACTCGCGTCTCGGCTTCCCTGCCTGTCTGTACGGTCGTTCCATTCTCTGGTTGATAAATGTTCAGGACGGAATGAACCCACTCGACTCCAAAAAAAGGGAGGCTCTGGATTTTAACTCAGTAGCTGCACTGCCTGCACAATGTCTAAACAGTGATATGCCACCACAGCATGACTTTGCAACACTGATTATGAGTGTTTGATAACAACTTTTAGAAGTAATATACAATTACATAAAAACAGTATCTGTTAAAATATATGAGAAATAAACAGTCGACAAATGGTTCTGGTGGGAGCTGTTCCTGTGGTGTCAGTAGGACTGGAGCCTGGCGATCTGTCTCATTAGTGCAGCTAATTGAGATCTGCAGACAGCAGCACCACCCACGCCATCTAAAAGAGAATGGAGAATGTGGACTCCCCCTAGTTACTGTAACACTATTATACTCTTCTCAACGGTGAGTTTGTCTGGTACAGATAAATATAATTCCCCCTTAAAACTAGATGTGGCTCGTGAAATTTCAAGTGTCCAGGGTTTGAGCAAACTTTCACCATGTGTTTTCAGTAAAAACTCAACCATGATCCTGTCTTATTATGCTTGACCATCACTATTCACCTGAAAGTGTTTTTAAATACATTTTCAAGCAGTTGCCCCACTAAATATAAAGCTACTAACAAGGCTTGTCAGCTGTGCTAACAAGGGCTGTCAAGGCTTATGATGAGAGCAGCAATGCATTGTTTCATCACACATACTATGAGTGAGTTACATGACTTTCCCAGCTCACAGCTATTGCTGTAGTGGACACTTTAGACATATTTAACAACAGTTGACCTTGGGGCCTTGTGCTACCCTGTCAAGCCATCTATAATATATTCTTTTGTAGTTCCTAGATCTTTCTCTTTGCAGCATACAGTTTGAAGACAGCAGTCATTTCACATAGCACTCAAAGGTGAAATCATACGTGCTTTGTCTTCTGGTGGTTGTACATGACTGAGCATTATTGGTGTGATATTAAAGCTCAAAATCCCGGTGGGCTGTCAGTGACTCAGGAATAAAATATCACATAGCACATAGGCTAATGTAACTAATAGGGTAGGCCTGACTTTCAGACTGCAGTGGAGAATCAATTAAATATTAATCCTCGAACATAGTTAGGTTTGCATTTCACAAAGACAATAGTGTAACAAATGAGGAATATTGTAATTATAACAGTGACTGTACAGTAAGTATTCACAAAGACCCAAATATAATGCAAATTTACCCTGCAGGCTGCTGTGTAAATCAATAGTGGATTAAACTGTGTTAACTTGGGTTTGCTGAATTAAATTAACTGTCGTAATATTTGCTGATCTACAATTTCCTAGCACATTATATTAACTCAACGTTAACATTGTGTGTACAGAACTTCTTTAAAATACAGGGCTTGTGATCTATTAATTTTATTTTAACATATACATTTAATAACATTGCCTGATATTTTACAGCTGTATGGATGGTTTTCGCATGAAAATATTACACTTTACTATTTATTTCCATTTATCATACATGATTATTCTCCTATCTTTCATCATCCACATTTTCTCTCTGTGTGTGTGTGTGTGTGTGTGTGTGTGTGTGTGTGTTGTCTTACCATGTGTAATAGCAATGTGAAGACTTCTCAACAAAAGGCACAGGTTCAATTTCTGCCATGCACATTGCAGAACTCTGTTAGTCAGACAAAATATCTTCGATTTGAAATATTGTGCTATTATTAAGGAGTTCATTCAAATGCATTATGATCTAATCAATTGTGTTAATATAAGTATACACATTACTGTGTATATTGACATTATAAACGAGTATTATTATATTATTATCCATACAATAAACATGTACCTGATGATGCAGTTAATTGCCTATTATCTTATGGTGAGAATATTGTATTATTTATTATTTTGCCAGGGTTGGGTTTGATTTGCTATCTCTCTGCAACAAAGTATATGGAGCGAACTATCCTTTTTAGATTTTGCAAGATAGATTATAGAATCTTAGAAGACACCTGAGAACATATTACTATTTTCGACTCCTGCAATTTTCATTCCTATCCAGGCCTCTGTATATGTCAGACTTTAATCTTAAATGAAAAGAATGCACTGTCCTTTTTACAAGGTCAGAAAATAAATATTTTATGATAGGGTTATGTTGTTTTTATCCGTTCTGATATCTGTAGCATTTCTGAAATATTACCATATAAAAATGTTAAAAAATAAACACAATTTAGATATTTTTACAACAAAGGTGTAAATAATGTATATGTGGAAATTGCTATCATTTTATCTCATGCATAGAAAATTATCCAAACTCCAAATCAATTATCCAAATCACTTTTTATTTCACTGACATCATTCTAGAATTACATATGCTTTCTTCTGAAGCAATACAGTATGTGATCTTTCAGACCACTCACTGCCATGTTTGACGCATAACCTTCGATTACGCTTCACATTATTACTTTAATTTTCTTGCCACAAGGCTATAGTGGATTCTAATAACTGGCTTGCAAGAAAAATGCATTTCCATCAGTAAGCAAATACGTACATGGAGAGCTTTTCAAATTTCCATTTAGATTGGGCAAGTTCAGGTCAAGAGAAAGTCAATTACTCAATGAGGTTTTACCAGGAAAGCAGGAAAATAATGGGTTTCATGACTATTTAAGAAGACAATTGTAATTTGTCCACATATGAATATTCAAACAGATATTTCTTATGTTGGAGAATATCTGTAAATGGCCTGGTTATAACTGTAGATTTGTTTTGTAAGATTAAATCTGCTTTCTATTGTGGTCACATACAATAAGTGATATTAGAAGCAACTCAGGTACAGTAGCAAACCCTTAACACTATTGTTATGTATTTTCTTTCTCCCTTGTTAATTTTAATTAGAACAGGTACAAAAGGTACAAGTACAACATCAACTATCTACATATTGTATTTGTTTTCTATACAAAGACAACGCTGTTTAAAAAATTTTAATATAGTAACTTTGTATTACTGGAAAATATGCAGATTTTTATATTCATGTCAAAATGGTAATGCTATGTGAAGGGCATTAACAACGTTGCACCACTAAGGCAATACACTTTTTGAATTTTTGTAGGAAGAGAAGTGACAAGACATTTAGTCACCCAAGGAGTGCCAGAGGTGTTGGACATGCAAATCTGTTCATTATGGCCTCCGGTTAAGTCTGTCGGCAACTGAACAACCCACAGCAACCCCTGTAACACTTAAAGGTGTAGTAATTAATGCTAGAGAACACTTGTTAACTTTGAACTCAAATCAAAACAAAAACACCTCTTCCTGAAATGCCACAGGGTGCTCCATCAGAAGCTTCACCCCACACATTGCGAAGGCTGGGGCATAAGTGGTGTTTGCCACTTTCTTTGTGTTCCTTTAAACGAAGCCATGGCTGTGTAGAAGTACCTGATTTGTTCAAGAGAACAGTAAGCTAGCAGACTGTAAGGAGATATATGGTGAATTTGTCAAAAAGTGTATTTGCTTACAATCACTGATGGTGAAGTTACAATTTAAAGGGTAACTTTACCCCAGCTCTGAGCCTGACCACCCATTGCACAAATTAGAAAAATGCTAAAATGTTGTGAAGGAGCTGAGGAGGAGGGGTTGAGAAGAGGGACACATCAGGTATAGTAAGTGTTTGGTATACTAATATTTGATCAAGTTCAAATATCAAAAAGCTTTCTCCACAATTACCTTTTACCTTTACGTTTTGTGACATACCACAGATACAGCTCAAAAAAACAATTTAATTCCTTTTTCCAGGTTTCAATTATACTGTACATAAAAAGTTGGTTTTATGTGACACAGCTGCATGAATAAATAGAAAATAGAAAAAAATTAAATCCACCGCCCCAGGTCCCTAACTCTCCCATGTAATTTTCACTTAATCCACATGGCACTGATGTAGACAGGAAAGATGGTTGTTGCTCCAACAACATAGACAGAAATTCAAGGGATTGTTGCTTGGGGCCAGGGCTAAGTCCTAATCTATACTGAGAGTGGCCGTCCAGGCTGAGGAAACCCGATAAGCACTCCACCAGTGGTTCAATACCTGGGAACTGCCTGGCATAGATGGGCACAGATCTGCCCAGCTCTGGCAGTGAGGCAGATGGGTTAAAGTGGCGTGACTGACTGTGTCTCTCCCTAGCATATAGACTTCTGCACGCTCACCTGAGACAATGCTGTCTCACTGTGCTTTAGAGCATTTATTGGCATTGACCCTAAGCGGAGTATGGTTAGGGGACTACAGGGAGTGACCTGCATTCAAAGGCACAAAGTGCCAGTTAATGGCAGCCAATCCAATGCAACAGAGCTCACCGTCGGTGGGCGGGAACGGACTAAAAGTCTTCTGGCGTTTCATTCTGCAGTTTCTATTCTCAAAAGGGCTTATGGATCATTAGGAGACCCCAGGTTGCTCACTTGCTGTCCGTTGCCCACCTCTCAGTAGAGACACACACACTCTTGTCCAAAGCTGCCAGCACATTGATTGCTTCCGTGGCCTCAGCTGGGCGGTTGTCAGTTGGTGGCAGCGGTGTCAGGTTGGCACCTGTGCTGCTGTATGCCAACTGCCAGCCACAAAAAAACTATAATTTATACGCACACAAAGGTCCTACAGACTGTGTACAATATATTAACAATGAAAGGGATGGCTAATCAAATCATCATTATTATTATTTGTAACTTTTCTATGCTTTTTATGTTTAATAATAGATATGTTTACAGATATTATATGCTCCAAGTAGCAACAAACCTATATGTAAGTAAGTAAATAAATAAATAAAAAGTCCTGGAAGTTTAGTTACGAAATAAGTTATATTGACTTTTTAAGGATCATGGTTTCTTCAGCCTGTGTTTTCTGTCAGCATCTGCCCCATGGCTCTGAATACCTGCCATGCTTGAATATTCTAAATCACAAAGGCAACAAGCCTGCATTCTTTTGAATGAAGCCGCGGAGCAGAATGGAGGATTTAAGTATATATGGCTCTGTCAAGGTCTTTCACTGATCTTCTCCCAAAATGTCTGACTGGAGGTTACTGCGGAGATGTTCTAGGACACAGACAGAGGGATGTGCTTAGTCTCTGACTGACATTAAACTCTCCAGCCCAATCCTCCATTCTTGGAGTGTTGCTTAGTATTCTGATTATTTATTTATAGGTAATTGCATGGTAACTCTTAATTAAAATGAATCCACATTGAACCATTTATGTCCACTTTTCTGCACATCGCTTTTATTTTATAAATAAACTCTAAGTTCTAATTTCAGCCATTTCTGTTGTTACTTTTGTGTGCAAACATCCCCTCAACTCCATAATCAAATCTCCCTACTGATATACTCTGTGTGCCTGTCTTGCTCAGGGAGCTTTCTGATTGCAAATGTGGCTGGCTTTGGCTATAGTGATTGAGATATATGACTTTTATGTTCCTGAATGATTGTTCTCTTGCTTATCTTTGTTATGGTTCATTCTGTATGCAACCTTCTACTGTACTTAGAAGGTTGCTTAATGTCTGATATGTATGTGGCTATTATCACAGTCAGCCATCATTGTGGATAGCATTTTAATCACCTCTTCACTTAGATTAGACTGTGGTCCAAATGTTTGTCCTTTATTCCCCCTTTCATAACATCAATTCCTACTCTTCTAAACTATAAATTCTAGACAGATATGACATCCACAGATGTTTCATGGCGTTTCTACTTTAAAGATAGACATTGATTCTTATACTTTGTAAAGCTCCCCTAGCTCACAGTTTGTTTGAAACACAATGTGGCTGTAGGGCGAAGGGTAAAGAAGTGGCTCACAATGTTTTTATTATGCTAATTTACACCAAAAGAGCAATTCTGGACACAAAGGAGTGTACCTTTTGGTATTGTGTTCCTGTTATACTGTGTTTTTTTATAAAAAGGCAGTCAAGCTAAATACATTGAACAAACATGACTGGAGACCACCATTTATGGGGTGAACCTTTTTACAGTGAAAGCACGTGTGGCCTTTAAACTTTTCGCTGAAGCCAATATTTGTAAGCATGGTTCTCTCAAG
>JAODUG010066393.1:0-13914 GCA_027564795.1 Aphredoderus sayanus
ACCGAACCTACTGTAGATTCTATTCATATATTTGTTTTTTCATTCATATATACATTTTGTGTTTGTGTGTGCATGTGTGTGTGTGTGTGTGTGTGTGTGTGTACAAAGATGGACAGCGCATCGTCTTTAGTGTACCTGACAGGAAATGTGACAGTTTTGGTTCCATCAAGTAAAGCGATGGAGAACATCAGTTCTTCTCCAGGGTCCTTCTGGACCAACAGACACAAGCTGTCTCATTTCATCAGGTCAGACTGTCTCACTCAGACAGGCAGACAGGTCACAGGCAGACAGATATAAGGTAGAATGGCTCCCTTCTCATAGCCATTGATGAGATTCACTCAGGATGAACCAAACCTTTATTACCATCGACTATGTCATGTTCAGATCATTCAAAAGTTTGGTCATGTTTTATTGTTGTAGTGTCAAGTTGTCTGCAGAACTGTATACTGTATCTTGACAGACTAAATAACAAATATTACATGGATATTGAGGCCACAAAAAGTGACCTACAACATTTTCTGTTTGTGTTCTTGTTCTCAGAGCTCACATCCTGCCTGGCATATACTCTTCTGCAGACCTTGAATCAATGATTGGCCTAAAAGTGTCCTCTCTCAACCCCCCAACAGCCTGGCTAATCAGCAACCAGAGTGGGGTACACACACACACACACACACACACACACACACACACACACACACATAAACACAATGTTGACCCATACCACAAGTAGACACTGTATTCCATTCATGTTTATGTCATTTTTCAGGTGATTAGTATAGGAAATGCATCCATCATGAAGCCAGACCTGCCTGCTATCAACGGCTACATCCACATCATAGATCAGGTCACCTGCTCTTTAGCTTAACATGTCACTTAACACATACTAATAAGTACCTTAACTAGCAGTTATTAACTTGTTAGGTAATGTCGTATTGTACTGATCTAATATCTGATGCACCCAACCTCTCAGTCTGCCTATTTGACTGGTTGCTATTCTACAGGTTCTGGCGCCACCCCTATCTGACCTGCCCCCTGAACCCCCGACATTGATGGAGTTCCTGAACGCCACCTCAAACTTCACGCTGTTCAGACAGCATATACTGGTAAAGACGTCAATGTTCATTTGACAAAATACAGTATAAATAAATGTTCTGCTGATACTAATGATAAAATAATAATGATACAGAAAGGAGACACACAATTATTAATTTAGAGTTCAACCTCTGAAGGCCAGAAAGTATATCAATAATCACAAGATTGGTGTACTTTGCAGTATTTTTGCAAAAGTTGAAATATGATATGCAGATTCAATAATTGTGTGGGGTCAATCTCATGTTAAAATACTTTTGTGCGTGTTAGCGTTACACATATATCAAAACACAGGGTGTACTGTATGTGACTGTGTGTGGCTATCCAAATATTCACCATCTTGGTTTTAACCCTCATAATGTACTCACACTGCGGCGCCATCTGATTGTGTATGATTTGTGTGTATTTCAATTGGCATTGCTGTGTGTATTAATTAATTTGTTTATTATTTCTTTATGTATTTATGTTGTTTTTTTTTTGTCCTCGGGTGTCAAAGTCACATCTTGTTGTGTCAGCAGTGCACATCATATGTCTGTGTAAGCTGTAGAATTAGGTTTGTGTTTCTGCCACAAAGAGCTAGTGATTTGAGTCATTTTGAGAGGAGGACATCACGAGGGTTAATGGAATTGAGGAGCAGAGAGGTTGATGACATCCACTGTTTGACATCACAAAGACATGCCTCCACTGTTTGGAGGTTGGCAGCACTGCTATGACGTATGATGAGTGTGTCCGTATTATTTTGTATAACTTCATAGCCTAAAGAGCTATATCTGTGTGGCATGTGTAGCTCTACAATCTTTCTGATGAGAAGAGGATTTCTGATTTCACCCTGCTGTTGCCGACAGACGAAGCCATTAGACGCCACCTCAACCAGTCTAACACCACTTTCCTGGTAGGTCCTGTCTAACTCCAGTTTAAGAGACCAGGTGGCATCTACAGTATCACCTATCAGATGTATCAGATAATTGCTGAAGATCTATAGTTCACCGGGTGCTTGACTGCAGAGTAGACATGAAAGCCAGTGAGAAAGGCTAAACATTTTTTTACCAGATTGAAAATGAATAAAACAAGTTAAGGTCTCAATATTTACGTTTCTGTGATATTTTTTGTGTCCATTTTTATGGAACTGTGGGGAGACAATGGGCTTCTTTGTTGAGATTGTATTGAAGAGTTATATTTTAGATTCTACTTTTTTAAGTTTAATTGAGTTGTTGGTTTTGTAACATTTGAAATGTAAGGTATGTTGTGATTCGTTATTTTATATATAAATCTAATTAGTTGTCTGCTTTTCTGTCTGTTGTTTGGTCTATGTGCCTGTTCATATGTTAATTTGTTTCTCTGTCTGCCTTTCTGCATGTCAGGAGGCTTCATTAGTTAAGTATCATTATCTCAGGGCTATACTGTTGCCAGACAAGATAAGGGATGGGCTGCTGACTAACACCCTGCTGGGAATTGAATACCAGGTCCAGTTTCACATGAAGAACAACCAGGTAACATCTTCATATTTTTCATCATGTCTATAGATTACACTACAGTCTATATAAACCATGTATATACATGTGCGATCCTCTCCTCTTCTCTCCTCTCATCTCCTTTCCTATCCAGACAGCAGTAAATGATGTCCCGCTAGATGGGGGCTTCATAGAGACTCAGTATGGAGTCATCTTTGTTCTCTCTCAGGTCCTCAAAATACAAAAGAACCGCTGCTCCAAGACAGTCATGCTACCAGTTAATGTAATGTAATGTAATATAATATAATATAGTATAATATAATATAATATAATATAATATAATATAATATAATATAATATAATATAACATAATACTGTATAACTTGGTATTACATAACATGCCTCCAGGGTCGGTGTACAGATTGCCAAGGTCCACCTCGTTGTCTCTACAACTACATACCGGTAAGACAAGACAGACAGACAGACTATTGCATCAAAATTAAGCCAGCACCACACCACACTAAGATAACGCAATTATTAAAAGGCTGAGCATCACATTCATGATGAACTGTAGCTTTGTTAAAACCATCCTGATTGTGCAAGCTTTTGCTTTGCTTTACGTATCAGTCAGGGAACTCGCAGTCGAAAAACCTTTGCAATAAAGGTACCGGTTTTTGGTCCCCTACATACCTTTATATACCAAGATATTTTAATGCCAATATCAATCGAACCTACAGTAACTGCTCATTAACACTTCATAATTACACCTGCTGTAATACTTCAGAATTACTTCATACCTGTAATTATTCAGTACTATAGATTTTATTCACACAAGCACAGTCCCAGACTTGCCTCTTGGCTTGCCTTTTTTTTGCTTGCATTAGTTGGTATTGCTTTCTAATGCCTTCTGCTACACTACTATTTTTATCTGAGCATTCTAGTGTTTATAGTATTGCTAACTGGTTCTGTTATGTTTGAATTTAGATTAAAAGCCAGTTTCCTCTCAAAATGGTATCTAACTGTCGATACAAGAAAAGGGTGGGAAACCGGAGGAAAACAGTCTCAGGATGTGTCATTAAATGCATCCATCACACCATTGTAAGCCACACCAATAGTGGTATTGCTACTATTGTATTATACAAATGTTGATTACTTATTATTTTATTTGTATATGTTTTTAATTGTTTACACAATTTGTCCCATGTATTACCTGTACTTATTAAGATACTACAACAACTTCTAATCCTTGCATTACATCCTGCCTTGCAGGACCATTCTTGTTGCCAAGGCTACTATGGTCATGAGTGTTTCAAGTGTCCTGGGGATGTGGACAACTGGTGCTCCAACCATGGAGAGTGTCAGGACGGTAACCTAGGCAACGGGGAGTGTCGTTGCTATGAGGGCTTCCATGGCACGGCCTGCGAGGAATGTGAACCTGGAAGATATGGAGCCAACTGCTCCAATAGTGAGAAGCCATTATTAGCAGAACCTGTTAGCATCTGTGCTTAGCAATTCATGATAACACGCATTGTTCTGATGCGTTAAAGGTGGTTCAGTGTCCTGCTAATGACTTTGATTTGCATGCTTGGGTGCCATTTCCATCCTGACTGTACAGAGTGTAACTCAAAAGTGGAGCTTGCAAGATCAACACCAAGTGTGCAGTATGTACTTACACACGTTGTTTGTGTGCAGAGTGTGTGTGTGACCATGGGAGGTGTGATGATGGCCTGACAGGGACTGGAAGGTGTGAGTGTTACAAAGGCTGGAAAGGAGGAACCTGCTCTGTAGGTAGGACCTAAACACACACACACACACATACGCACACACACACGCACACACGCACACACCCCACACACATATACACATATACACACACACACATACACAAATACACACACACACACACACAGACAAAAAGATACACGTATAATGTAACACTATTTTTTTCAGAGATCAAAGATGATGCATGTGGTGGAGTATGTAATGAAAACGCCAAGTAAGAGGAATATATCCCGTTGTTTGTTTGTTTGTGTTTGTGTTTGTGTGGCTGTCGGTCTGCCTGTCTCTCAGTGTGTTCATAATAAATTAATTATTTGAATGATTTCTTGCTTGACTGATTGACCTGACTGCCCAATCCTGTGTTTATAGTTGCATTACTGGACCAATGGGATCGTCCCCTGTCTGTGTGTGCTCAGCTGGATATGAAGGGAATGGAACACACTGCAAAGGTGTGTTGTCTAGCAGCCAAACAAACACAGAGCTGTAATACCTGTCTTAAAATGTTACGAAATGCTTGTTTATGCCCTTACATCCCAGTCTTAGTCCAGTATTGTGATAGGCAGGCATGTGGTCAGCAAACTGTTGTTATGACACATTTCACATAGTGTGCATGCAGTTTGTATTATTATTATTATACAAACTGCATAATAATAAATAATAATAATAAAAAATATATAATAATAATAATAATAATAATAATAATAATAATAATAATACTAGTAATAATTGTATTACATTTTACACAACAATTAATTTTGTTGGTACAGCAAAATATATTCTAACAAAAGCCACTTATGTGATCAAAGTCTATTTGGAGGTACCATGAACACAACATTCATTCAAGGATCTCTAGCTCTGTATGAATCTCTTATTGTTGCTTTGTCTTGCTGCTGCTCTCTTTAACATTCTCTCTTTCCCTCCCCCCATAGAGTTGGATGTATGCGAACATTCTAATGGAGGTTGTTCCCAGTTTTCTATATGTACCAAGATCTCTGCAGGAGAGAGGAGCTGTACCTGTACTGAGGGTTATACTGGCGATGGAGTTATCTGCCTGGGTATCTGTCTGCCAGGAAGTCAATTTATAACAATTTGTTTTCTAACTTATTATGATGTATATGTATGCAATCCCCCCTTTCACATTGTGTGTTTAACCCTGTTTGTTAAAATGGTCCAAAAAAGTAATTTCCTGAAATCTGTTTGCATTGCCAGAGATTGATGGATGTTTGGTCAACAATGGAGGCTGCCATGAAGCAGCAGAATGCACCAGAACTGGACCCAACACTGTGAGATAAGATCTGCTTGTGCAGTTCTGCCAGCTGTTAGCTGCTATCTATTAGCCCATTTAACACAATGTAGCTATCAGGTAGCATTAAAATATCTACTATCTTAAAATCTTGTAATATAATAGCTTTCCTATTGTTATAAGGTTGGTTTGATGCCAGATATTTGCTGTCTTGTAGGCCATATCTAGGAGATCATTAACTGACTGTTTTACTGCCTGATTGCAGACAGCCTGTTCCTGCAGGTATGGCTTCACTGGATCTGGAAGATATTGTTTTGCCGTCAACCCTTGCCTTAAGGTAACAATCTGATCTGCTATGATCTAATCTAATATAATACAATATAAGAGTAGTGTATGGTATAGTACATTAGGGTATTACGTAGTGCTAAATGCACTACATATCACAAAATCCTGACCAAAACAGGATAGTTTTAAATGTATGAAAACAACCTTAGTCACTACTAATTCGGTGCAGTGAGGTTAGCTGTTGTAAGCTAATACACTTTTTGTCAAATTCAGCAAGTATCTCCTCACTGTCTGCTAGCCATCCATTGTGTGTGTGTGCTGAAAAGGTTCCTAAAATAGTCCTAGTTCTGATAATGGGAACACAAACAAAGTGCTGCAGACCACACCACACAACACTATCCCAGCCTTGCCAATGCATGTCCAAGGGGCGGAGCATCTGAGGGAGAACCAAATGGCATTTAAGAGAGAGGTGTTTTTGTTCCAGGATAGCTGACTTCACCTTTACATTAACACATTGAACCTTCAAGATAGTCTAAAAGAATATAATACTTTCTAAATTAAAAATGAATGAATGACGTGAGTCTTCTTGAAGATGTTGTTTCTTTCTGAGGCGTACGTCTTTCTTATCGCATTTGAATCCCATGGGTCCTGCAGAATTCCTGATCCAATGTGAATCTTTCAAATCAAGCTTACATCAGAAAGTAAATGATCTAACCCAATGTATCGTTTTATGATTATGGAGCTGTTTTTGTGTGTGTTTGTTTGTAGAATAACGGGGATTGTGGGCGAGGTGCCAGGTGTCTTTACATGGGCAATGGACAGAAGAACTGTACCTGTGCCAGGGGTTACATTGGGGACGGCACTGACTGCCGCGGGAAGACGCGCATCGTACGTCGCGCACACACATACATACACACACACACACACACACACACATACACACACACACACACACACATACACACACACACACACGCACACACACACACACGCACACACACATACACACACACACACACACACACACTCCTAGATGAAATGCCTCCCCATATTTTCTCACAAACACTCAATTTGACAGTCACACACACACACACACACACACCAACTGAGAGTTAGTTAACAGTGGGGCCAGTATTAACATGCGCCTGTGTTTATTTCCAGCCGGATGGTGCTGGACCCCTCTGTCGCTTAAGAGCCGCTATGCTAATGTCTGAGCAGCAGGAATGCCAGGGAGAGCCAATAAAAGCATATTAGCCAAACAACTGACACGCACACACATACTCATACTATGGGATAAAGAGGCAATATCCACTAAAACACACACACACACACACACACACACACACACACACACCTACACACACACTTGGACGCATATGGCAGTGATGCACGTGGTGTACAGCACTGCATGTTACCCACAGGCACATGTGGCACCAGGAGAGCATTTTAGCATTCAAGTAGGTTGCCAGGATACGGGCAGGCCAGTGGGAGGGGCGGTGCGTAAAGGAGAAGAAGAAAAAAAGGTGTGATGGTCTGGTTATCTGTGGGAGAGACTTCACAGTTTTGGAGGGAGAGTTTTGGCACAAAATACTACATATTTAGAGTCTCTGTTGGCCAATTTCTTGTTGAGTCATTCTTGAATGACTGCCACGCTGCCTACTCTTAGTTTCATATTTAGCCTTAAAGACAGATTGTGTGCATAAACACGTCTGTGTTTTTGTGATAGCTCATATGCTCCAACTTCATATTAATGATAGAACACAGTAAAAAAAAAAAATAGGTTTACTGTTAATCATTGTTAAAAGAAAAAAAGTACTTTTTCAACATGCTCCTGCTGATTAACCTGACATGCCAGATGGTTTGTTACAGAGAACCATCTGAGATGTCGTCCTTGGAAAGTCATTTGTTGTCTGAAACAGAGCAGGCACTTTCAAACGATACTTGGCAGGTGATTGGATGAACCATCTGTCTGTCATCATTGTCTATCGCAGGTTGTAACATCACACCTAAATCACAGCTGTAGCTGCCACTAGTTTCTCAATGGCGCTGATTCTGAACCACTGGTGATTTGGCTACAAGCGCATAACTTGAAGCCTGTCGCGTGATCTTAACCACGTGAAACCAGCTGCACTGCAAGGTATCCTACGGACGTACCTGTTGTGAAACCCAAAATAGAGTGCTGCTTCATCTAAGCTGTCACCCCTTTTCACAAGCAGAAGCTAGGGTATTTTCTGTTCAAATGTCTATTATCTTCCCACTGGCAGAAAACCTGTCTGTTGTATTATTTGACTGTGGCTTTAACAAACTAAATAGTGTCGCCATGGCGACCCAAGGAGTGCCTGACAAAATGATATGATGCCATTGTGGTCGATACTGTCAGCTGCTGGCTGTTTTGTAGAATGTGTGTACATACAGTATATGTGTGTGTGTGTGTGTGTGTGTGCGTGTGTGTGTGCGTGTGTGTGTGTGTGTATGTGTGTGTTTCTCATTCACTGATCTGCTCCTGTCACGTGTCTCAGGTTTTGTATTGATTTGAAAATATTCTCCATGTTGAAAAACTTTTCACGGTGTATTTATTCATCCATCTATCTATTCATCCATTTATTGCACTTGCATTTAATGAGATCACATTGTGCATCAAGGTTCATTTGTTGTGTGCAGACAAACCAAGATTTAATTAGGCCTCACCACGAAAGTGCACACTCGCTTCACAAAATAATGACACATTTACATTTAACCATTTAACCTTATTTCTAATTAGTCAGTTGGGTTTTGTTTCTTATGACAGTGGAAAGTTCAGCGAAATGACAAACAGATGTGTTGCCAATTATCGTGCATTCCTAACAGCTCATTATTTGTTCATTTGTTTTCACGGACGTCATTTGTCGTACTTTTTTGTCTTTATTTTGTGAGTTTGTGTCGCTGAACTGTCACTGCTGGCAGAGCCTGAATGTCGCTGTTTGTGTCTTGCTGGCTCACTGGTGGCATCTCCAGCCAGTGTGAATCAATGGGGGCGGTGGGCAACAGTGGCTCTGTGTGGGGCAGATGGCTGGAGAATAGCCTTTCCTCCAACTGGACGTGTTGGCCACATACTAATGGGTCAAACGTGATTGCTGGCCACGGATGTCACTCCTTGTCATAGCCAAGCCTCTCTTACACATGCTTGAACATTAGAGGCTCCTTAAGTTCAATTTCCAACTGTCATTTTGGACAGACCTTTTCTCCCTTCAAGCTGAACATTCTGTTTCATACTAAATTACAATATTGCAGACTTCAAAATGTGCCCAGCAATTTCCTTCAGGAAACACACTGTAAAATTGTCTACCTGTTTTTGTTTAAGAAAAAAACAAGTTGTATGAAGAAAATAATTTAATGTATGAAAAACATTCTTCGAGCTCCAGTCCAGGTGTCCATTCCATCATGGCCATGTCAAGTTCTTCATTTCCCTGTAGTTTTGTCATCTTACATACAGTATTATAGGAACTGTACATTCTGTAAATCAATGCCGATGTGTCCACAAGCAAGACTTTGTCTTGAAGGTGTTGATCAAATTGCTTTTAAATACAGAAAACTGGTTTTCTAACAGCAATGATCTCTGTCTTGATTTTTTCATTTTATTAAAAACTGTAACTTATATGTAATATATATATATACTGTGTATAATATTTATATTATATTTATAGACAACTAAATAGACTGAACCATGCTTCAAACCAACTGAAAAATATTTTCTGGAAGTTGGTAAATGTAACTTACTATTATATTCGCTCAGATCAACTCATAAATACTGCAACTACACGACTGTGCAATTCTCAGAGCTCTGTGAATTCAGCAGTTTTGTAATGTTATTTTTCTCCACCCCTGACCTTTACACAGACAGCACTGTAAATCCCCATCAATATTTAGGAGTACCTAATGAAGTAGATGAACGTTTCACATGCCCACTGATGATTTATAGTACAAGTCCTTTTTTTATAAAGTCCGGGCCCTAATCAGCTTGACATGTGGTTAGCATGTCAGCACTATCAGGAAGTGGGGTAGTAGATTTTCATTGGATGTTAGCATTGCCACTCACAAGACTACAAGAAAATCCGGCACAATGCACAGTACTAGTTATTTATTTGACTAATTTCAGTCTTCATATTTCTTTTTAGCAGTAACCATAGCCTACTTATTTAACATATTTACCTGAAACAACCTAAACTCTGTGTTTGTTAACTGTAATTAAGTCTCCCAAATAAGTCCTCAGTATACTGGAAGTTTAAAGTCCAATTTGATCAATAAGATATGCACTTGATTTAGTAAATGTGCATATCAATCAAACTTCCTCCCGTCAAGTATGCAGTTCTTGATGCAGGCCAGGGGCCAGTGCTGTGTCCCAGACGTTACACGCTCTACCAATCAGACAGTGTGTGCTGATCCCCTCGATCCTCCTCCTCTCACCCGTCCTCGGTGCTCTCTTGGCGCCATGTCTCGTTCTCGGTTTCCCCAAGTCGGTTTGTTTCTGTTTCCGTGAGTCTCGCCTATTTCGAGCTCCCCACAGCGTGCCATCCTCATGCCTCTTCTTCCCGCCTGTCTTTCTCGCGCCTTTGCAGTTGATTGTGTGTCTGTGCCACATGCGGCAGGTGTTGAGCGGAAACGCGACAGAGAAGGAGAAAAGGCAGCACATTGACAAAGCCCCCCCCCCCCCTCCCCCCCGCCCCCGAGCTCGCTTGTAGCTGCAAAAAAAAACAAAAAAAACATCAATTACCTCGGTGATTGAACGATGTTAGCACAACTCTGAGGACGTCGCCTCTGTTGAGATGAATGGTGGAGCCTGCTCCTCGCAGATTCCTCCATCTAGTTGTGTTTGTTTTCTGCATCTGCAGCCTTGCAGATGGTAATTATGGCACTGTGTCTCTGTCGGTCTTGACCTGCCAATCAAACAACGAGTGTGTCGCTGCAACATTGCAACGGTCAGTCTATCTGAGTCCAGGTTTGGTTTACGAATTTAAAACGGCACCAAATCCACTCTATGTTTAATGTGGGCTGCAGCATAGTCTATGTTTATATAAGCGCTGTTTATAGCCTTGTATAGATATAGTTCTATAATCCTATAGTTAAGTCCCATAGTGCTATAGCCCTATAGTGCTATAGTTTTATAGGCCTATTGTCATTTAGTCCTATATCTCTATTGTCATTTAGTTATTTAGTCTTACTGTATATCCCTATTATATTTTAGTCCTATAGACCTATAGTGCTTTAGTTCTTTACTCTTACAGTATACTTATGTAGCCCTACACCCCTGCTGGAGAGTTGCTGTTGCTCTGACCAACCTTCACTAATATGCCATCCAGTAATACAACTCTAATGTAAACAAAAGCTCTGAATTAGTCTGTCAAACTGAGCATAGGCAAGAGACATCTACTGTACATGATTTACAGTTTTGGAATAATTGTAATGGTTGTGTATGCAGAGCATACACAGTACCGTACGCAACCGTTCACAAGGGCACGTGCATGTGAATGTGCACGCAGGGACCACGTGCACGCTGTGGTGCACAACTGCCAAAACAGCCTCAGTCAGCAGGCGAGTCCTGAATCTTGGATGCCAAATGTTGGTACAGATCTGGCTAGATATATATATGTAGCTAGCATCTCCCTTAGAGATAGGGTGAGATGCTCGGCTATCCAAGAGGAACTCGGAGTAGAGCCGCTGCTCCTTCACGTTGAAAGGAGCCAGTTGAGGTGGTATGGGCATCTGTTAAGGATGCCCCCTGGGCGCCTCCCTAGGGAGGTGTTCCAGGCACGTCCAACTGGGAGGAGGCCTCGGGGAAGACGCTGGCCTGGGAACGCCTCGGGACCCCCCAGTCACAGCTGGTTAGTGTGGCTAGGGAAAGGGAAGTTTGGGGTCCCCTGCTGGAGCTGCTGCCCCCACGACCCGACCTTGGATAAGCGGTTGAGGATGGATGTATATATATCGTCTTTTATGGAGACACAACAGCTCTGATGAAGCTCTATAGTCGAGAACGCGTCAGTTTACCTCATGTGAACGTTACATGTTGGCGAAATATAACTACTCCGTCCGATCTTCATTAGATGTGCTACCTTCACTTTACTGTACAGTATGTGTTTATTGTGTGGGTGTACTGTATGTGTTGGCTGTGTGTGTGTGTGTGAGGTGGGGAGGGTTAACACTATTTACTCAGTTATTGAAAACCTTTCTGTAAGACCAACTGAACAAGTAACTCAGCTGATGTGATTTGTGGTATACTGTACAGTGGTGGTCTGTGGCACGCTAAATGGAGTAAAACACATTTCATTCAATGACAGTGTTTGCAGTTTGTCTTAGTGTTCACCCCAATAGTATGGTTTAACGGAGTTTGGAAAGCTGTACTTTATTTTTTATGGCCGCGCACTAGCTCAAGAGGACATGTCACTGATCCGTAATGTTATTTTTTTCCAATCGGACATCAATCTTTGTCTTGTTATTTCTATACTGTGAGAAATAACGAGGACAAAATGGTGGAAATAATAGACGAAAAAGTGATATTGAAGTAAAATCATATCTATGACACTGAGGTCCATGAAAGATTCTTTCAAAATCTTATGGACCAACGTAAAATAAAATTGACTTGTGAAAGGTAGCTATACAGTAAATGTTTTGTAAGGGTAAAGTTTATTATCCCAATGAGGTCATTCGTGTCCTTTAATATATAAGTTAACAAATACATTTGCATGTGTCCACAGAATGTCCTGTGCAGTGTTAAAAAGATATACATCAATCTACTATCAATACAGGCCTACACTAGTATACATAATCAGACTCCCTAAACCTAGGAGAATTGGTGCACATCATGATATTATCGTATAAATCACTGTAAGCACAAATTATTTGCTGTTCCTTGTCATTCATATATGCTACAAGATTCTACCATTTTACTTGTTGCTCCGTTTAGTATTTAAATGAATATATCATAGAGGGTCATTAAGAATAGTATCACACTTTTTTAAGATAGTCGTTGTACTGTACATCTGGGCTGCAGACCCCAATGATCCCACTTGCTGTCATTATCATGCGCTGCAATTTGGCATGATCTTGAGTGCACGTATTTCCAAAGGTGCAAATCAAGCTGAGGTAAAGAACACTTTGCGACACCGATTTGTAGAACACATGGAGGATATGACTAGTCTGCTCAGTCACATATACTCAGGTGTACAGTAGGCTCCTACCGTTTATTAAATACATTTGACTGAATTTCAACACAACTTTGTTGATTTAAAGATTCAAACTGATCTTAGCATTTCCAAGATGCTAAATTGTGAAGTATCTCACTGTTCTGACTCACCCGAGTCTACTTTCAATATGCCAACCCATGATAAATGTCATTATTTTACAGAGAGCGGCATTGTTTGCTAGAGACATATAGATCTAGTTTTAACCGGGGAATGACATTTTGCTGTTCTCAGCCGTTATCAATGTGCTAAACGATGATAAGCAACAAAAAAAAAAAAAAACATACATTAGGTTGCAGACGCACAAGGTAATGATAACCTATGCCGCGATCCTAATAGACTGTCTGAAATCTTGATTAAAATCTCCCGCTTGGCTCGCACTAAAAAGCCAATCAACATGCCTGGCTTTGTCTGGCACTTTCCCTCCATGATGGCTACCGCATGCTCTTTCCGAGTATAAATGTTTGTTCTGTGGGGGGTTCGGGAGAGGACTGCAGCAATATGTTGTTCCTGATAATGGCTGGGAGAGGGTTTATTGCCCTATTCAACATGCATCACCCCGGCCAGGTAAAACGGCTTTACCGTATGATGCAATCACACAGTACAGTATGTGGCCTACTGTAGGGCTACAGTAGGAATGCAAATGTTTCATGTTGCCATGCAGCAACCTCTGTTTCTCTTACGCTATAACATGCTAGCCATTTCCATTGGGTCTGTGGTCGTATGTGCATGCGTGTGTGTGCGTGTGTGTTTGTGTGTGTGTGTGTGTGTGTGTGTGTGTTTTTGTGTGTGTGTGTGTGTGTGTGTGTGTGTGTGTGTGTGTGTGTGTGTGTGTGTGTGTGTGTGTGTGTGT
>JAODUG010066404.1:0-13914 GCA_027564795.1 Aphredoderus sayanus
TACACAATTAGATGGCGCCGCCGTGTGGCCAAATTTGAGGTTTCTGAGTACATTACGAGGGATATATATATATATATATATATATATATATATATATATATATATTGTATAATGTAGTGGAATGTATATACTGGGAGGGTTGTAACCCAAATAGATGGTCTCTTTAAGCTTCTGACCAGGACTCCCAGAGTGCACTATCTTCCTGGAACCATCATGATCTCACCAGCTCAAGTGTATCCGTCTGGACAAGTTTCAAGTCAGCAAACTGGTAAACGTCTAGGCACTGGGAATGGTTTAGGTCTCACGTTAGCCTGTGATAAACTGTGATAGACTGATGGTTTTAAGTGCCTGCCCTTTTTCCAAACAGTTTCAATGGACGGCTTACCAGATGGTTCTGCAAACCATGGCACATCAAGTTAAGAGTTCACAGAACATCTTTTGACAAATTCAAATGCTAACTACAGTCCTATATTCAGTAGTCCCACCCCACTGAGCTGTGAACAAGCAGATGCTCTCTCCATTGATACTGTTATAATTGGTTTTGAAATATGTTTTTGTCCCATCCTTAACCGTGCAAGATTAACTCAAAATAATCAGTTTTAGAAATCTGGGCTTCAGCTCTGAGCCGAAAAGAATAAATTATCAACTCTGCATGCCTACTGATGAAAGAGTGTTTCAGAAAATAACTCACTTAATGTGGAAACCTTTCTAATTCTGTGATCCCAGCATGTAAGAAAAATCTGAAAATAAAAGGTCTATTCTATTTTTCCTTAATTATTTTGTATTGGCTTTTTGTTTTTACCACACTAATGGACAATTGACAAAATCAATAAACAAAAATAAAAACACTAATTACATTTATCTTGCCAAAATATGGCAAGGACGTATTGAGCCATAAATGCATGTGTGTCTATTCACCAGCTGCCAGGGGGTTGCTGTCCGTGGTTCTGATGTTGAGTGGCGCCAGTGTCCTTGGTAGTGACATGAGCCGATGAACCATGGCACTATCATTGGTGCTGGAACATTGATGGACAAGCTATTATGTCTGCTAAACAAGAATGGAACGTTATGACTTATATTTTCTTGGCCCCTTGAAACAACTGGGTCTGTTTTTATAAATGTTGAAATGAGAATGTTCAGTAAGGTGCAAATGTTGTCCTAGTGTCCAAGCAGAAATATTCCAACATTGTGTCCTGCCCAAAGAATTAGTACCAATTTCAATATTGTACAGTATTATACAGTGTCATCACATACCTACAGTCAAGTACAGAAAAACCCACATGTACACATTATACTTTAGGTACATCCATACATCCTCAAGTACAAGTAAGTACAGTTGAAAGTACATAGTAACTCACAGGGGTACTTTATGTACACATATATGTCATATCAGGCAATCTGTAATGGACACCTGTCCAAATCCTGCTCACACGTCTTGCATACGAGCTCTCTAAGCTCTGCCATTTCTAAAATCTGTCATATGTAAAACCTGTAATTTCATCACATGAATTCTCCTATAACTGCTGTACTGATGACACCCAACTGTACAGTTCTTTCCCTCCAACTGACACACACAATTCAGATATCTAGATGTCTTGACATCAACTCAAGCTCAACCAAGAAACCCATTCTTTAAGTTTAGGGGGAAAACTGTATTCAACTGAACCTATCCATTACCATGGAAGACACTGTCTGCCACGCTTCTCTCCTACTGAGTGATCCTGGACAGTCCATTTTCTGACACAGCCAACATCACTGCAATGACACATGCATGCAGATTCCTCCTCTACAATATCAGAAGAAGCCAATTCCACAAAGAAGAAACAGCACAGCTCCTGGTCCAAGCTCTAGTTATCAGCTGCCTATACTGCAATCTCTTCTAGCCAGGCCTCTGGCCTCTGCTTTCAGACCACTATAGTGACTTCAAATGCCTGTCACGTATAGTATTCAACCAACCCAAGTTCTCCCATGTAATGCTCTCTCCTTACCCCAGGATGGCGTACACCTGACTCAAGACACTGGTGTTTGCCATGTATGGTCACTTCTATCGCTACAGGGGCACACAAGTCAGCTCAGTCTTCACTGATATCTATCCTGCAGCTGCAATACTGCAGATAAGTCATCCAGGAGAAGTAAAATCAAAAAAAGTTGAAAAAAAAAATAAACAACTGATCTAATTTAATAAAGTTTGATAAACATGCAAAGATAAACAGAACACGCTATTTGGTGTTTGCGCACAATGTTTAGAACATAATGTTTGTAGAATGCAGCATCCATTGCAAGCATAATCTTGAGTCCAATGGATTTGTGGATGGCCATATTCTGTAGGCCTACTTTAGATACATTTATATTATTTATATTTAAATATCAATACAATATATTATTGTTCAGATGCATAAGTCTGGTCAAATGTTTTATATTTTCCAAATCTAATATTCATTCAAGTCATAATTTTCCTTTGTTACTACGAGGTCTTATTTTATGTAACAAGATTACTTGTACTGTATGTGTATGTATTTTCCATATAAATGTATACTTTTGTTACAAAAATATAAGACACCCTACTGGGAAAAACATTGGTACCAGCACTAACCAACACAGCCCAGCATAGCTTTTATTCTGCTCCATGCTGGCTTGTGCATGCATAAGAAACCATAATGCGTACATTCAGTACAGTGCATGCACACCTACAGTACAGTATGCTAATGTTTCTAAACTGTATTTAAGTCCTAATACTTCTCTGTACTGTTGTCTGTGCAGTCCTGTAAGGATTGCTATGATCCTACCATTGTCAGCAAATCCGTAAAGTCCCAAAGCAAAGCATCTCAAAGCATCCACACTGAAACAAAGAGTTTTGTTCTTCTTCCAGTTCACTAAAAGTGTATGTTTGGCTGTCATATATGCATTGTAATATACCATTGCCCAACAAGCATATAATAGGAGGATGTCTACTGTGAATGCTAAAGGGACTGCATTTACATAGCATAGCCTTTTTAACAGCTGTTTTAACCTACCAGCCACACTAAGCTCTGTACAGGAATGCCTCACATTCACCCATTCACGCATACATTTCATCACCGATGGTGGTGTTAGCCATGCAAAGCACCATCCGATCACCGGAAACAGTTGTCTTGCTCAAGGACACCTCAACATCAGGACTTAGCGGGGTTTGAACCAGAAACTTTATTTGGGATCAGTTGTCACCCCAGCTCTACCCACTGAAGCTGTCCCCAGTACATCACTTCTGACCAAAAACTCCCAACAGCAGTACAGGTGTACATGTGTATCTCTCGCGTTGCTTGAGTGAACTGTTCAGTAAGTCGGAACATGAGTGTAAACAATGTAATGAGTATTGCTGTATGGTGACTTACTGGGTTGCTGGGGTAACTGTGTGAGATTTGTGGGCTGAAACATAGATACATATGCACAGGCAGCTGGTGTTATTTTTATTCCCCTCTTCTCTGCTTGCTATTTCTTCTTTAGCAGGTGACAGATTTAACATATTCCTAGATTCCAGGCAGAGAACAGCAATTAGCAACTAAATAAAATGCGTTTTAAACAGTGAATGTGTTATATGTCTTCCCTAAATACAATACGTTTCCTCACTAGGAACATCTCCAGTTTGCAGATTAAAATGATAGTGACTATTTATCTACTGTATCTACCTATCTAGCTAACTAGCTGTCTTTGTACCTACCCAATTACCTACCTACTGTATCCACATACTGTACGCCTCATTTCAAAATAGTTTTTACAGCAACACAATGTTTGCAGATCTGGCATGATATCGGATTAATGTTTTCATTGTTACCACATTCCTTGTCACATAGAAAATAAAAACAGATTCAAACAAGGTGCGTATATCAGGTTACGGTCATTTAGAAAGTGCTTCTACTGTATTGTCAATCTGGATAACTTTGATCACAATGACTGACTAAGGACCAGGCAAATTGGCTATTCAAGCATTTGTCTGAATAATGGAGTGCAAATTATTTACACGCGACATCGTGTCATGTAAAGTACATGTGGCAAGGTGTTTACCTGTTTGAGGATGTGCGGTTTCTCACCGCAACAGATGATCTAATTAGCACAACCAGTGCAGTGCTAATGCTCTAGATGAAATCCCAGCGTTGGGTGGAAATCCATATCAGTTTATTCACAGCCAATCCGTGTGTGATGGCACGGATCCACTTGAAGCTTATCTTTACTTCATATGCTTTTTATACTCTAGCGTACTAATTGGAGGGCAGGAGGATGTCGCTGGTTATGCATCACACCTACGGGTCTACCTGTGCATGTGAATGAATCTCCTCTTTGCACATCCCACTCCATGCGGCAAAAACAAGTTACATTTGCCGCAGCATACTGAAGAGAAGTAGAAAGCATTCATCTTCATGATGATTGTTTATAATATTCTTTTTTAAATGAAAATTGGCAAAAACAAGGACATGTTTTGCCTGTAGGCGCATCATTCAATGAATGAATGAATAAATAAATAAAAAAAAACGACTAAATAACAGATGAGGTCTAATGACTCTAAAGCGTTATTGCATTTAATAAGCTCAGAACAGTTGACAGGTGTGCATAGTGTATACGTATGCATGCGTTCATACTACTATATATGTATTTGATTGGGGAGGGGGAGGGGGCGCTTAGCTCTTACATTTAATCAATGAAATGGCTGCGTTTCACTCTGACTAATGCAGATTATCATATTACAGCTCGTGCTTTAAATTCTTGAATGCACTAGGGGGAGGAAAAGTCATAATAATAGACCTAAAAAGGCGTACATCATTTTCGAGAGTTACCCATCCCAAAATAAAGACTTCTCTGACTGATATTCCCTGTAAGAAAGATTAACGGTGTGTGATAAACTAATGTGTTGCAAAACTACACATTTTGTCAAAGAAGCATTTTCCCACTGGCTATGATCTAATTAGCACAACCAGTGCTAACCAGAGTCAGTCAATTTTGAGATCGCAGCGTAGATAATGTATGCATTTTGCTACATGAAAGCTATCACTGCAGTGCACAGTAATCACGCCACTCGAATCACTCAGGACAAATGTAAAGTGATGTAAAGCCCCTGCGATGTTTCTATACCAGTTTACTTTAGTAAGAGTACAGCTATGTATGTCTCTAATCATTTTATACGTTTGGCATTTGAGTTCAAGATTCACAAATAGACTGGCAAGATGACTTGTAACATTCAGCAGTTACATAGCAACCATCATATAACATGCAAAGAAAGACGCCAACATATCTGCATTGTTTTTAAAAATCTATTCGTACGTAAATGAATGTGAGCACAGGCGTAACACAAATCTAAACAATAATAAAAATGCCATTATGTGATCCTATACACTTTTTAAAGCACATTACACGGTATTGTGGGCGTAGACATCTTGACCTTGTTATTTTTTAAACCTGTTACTAAATCTGAGGTAAGCAAATGTTAATTTAAGTCTGAGAAGGCCGAAGTTCCCCGCTATGGTTGACACAACTCTCCGCTTATGTTCAAAGCATTAGCAGGAGTCACACTTTAGATGAACATAACTTGTTAAAGTTGTAGGCTACTCTTCCACCCAGACATTTGAGTTTGAAAGAAAGGCAGAGCTGAAATATGTTTCTTTGATGCTTCATGCTCCACAAATGTCATATATCTGGGAACATCTTGTTATCTTAAACTTTTGTCTTCAGGTGAATGTGAGGTAGAGGAGAAACCTTGAATAATGTTGCAAGAATGAGGTATAACAAGAATGAGGGAGACATTGCAGCTGAAGTAACAATATTGCAAAATCAAATGCCTTAGGTCCTTATTAAAGGTGTATTTTAATAAGCGGCTGACTGTGTATGAGAATGTTAAGCTTTACTTTAATATAGAAAAATAAATAGTACAGTGAATAGTACGGTATGCCTGTAATATTTGGCCACTGTGTAGGGGTCATGACCTTTGCATGTGTTTCTTGGAAGTGCATTCATACAGAACAGTGATATGGCTTTTGCTGAAGGCTTGGAAACAAAATGCTAATTCTGCTTAGATAATATCCACCTGCCAAAAATGTGACGTTTTATATCACTTTTTTGTTTAGTAGTTATATAGCGAGAGAAGCTGGAAGAGGGAGAGAAAGCAGTAAGAGAGTCACCGACATCATGAATCCTGATTCTGCAATGCACGTCTACAGCTGCCAAGATTATACAATTATCTATAATGAATAAGTCCCATGCTGTGCACTTTCTTCTAATGCCCAAATAGGCAGTGGCGATCAGGGAGCTCTGCCCTGTCTCCGTGTTACCATGGACGCGGTGTTAGCCCAAGACAGAGAGGAGAGGGACAGGAGGAAAAGAGGTGGCATCTGAAGTGTTTAAATCTTTGATCAGGCTAGCTGAGCAAGCCCTGTTGAGATCACAGGCTGACTCATTTCATTGCGGGAGAGTATGCATTGTATAGGCACATTCATTTGTTAATGGCTACTCACTGTGATGCACCACATACACCATGAGAAAATATTTTTAATTTCCAACCCTCACTCCATAAAAAGCAGCTCTCACACCCTCATTCCCGTCCCCTAAAAAACAACTGCCACCCCGTCACTACTTTGAGAATCATTGAAATAATATATGGCGTTCTATGATGTGGTAACACTCTTTAGCACAGCTTTCGGTGAACTACAGTAGACGTTTTTCCTATATATAAAAATGAAGCGCATTGTTTTTCACCAAGGATTAATGTGATATTATTCTCGTGGTCATTGTAAATACATTTTGGCTTGGTTATATAATGATGTCCTCCTCACAGAAAGGAAAACTCATTTATATATAGATAAATGTTAAAAAAAGCTCAATAGCCATTTTTAGTAGTGCATCATTTAGGATAAGGTCTGCGTAATTTTATGTTTCTTATTGTCAACACAGAATATAAAAAAGAAAATGCTAAAATCAAATGTTCATACAGTACGATGAGTTTGTATTATACTTTCCTGAAACTGCATAATAATATGACTCACCCAGACTCAAGTAGACACCTTGCATGACTTCCTGTTTACCATTTCAGCAGACTGTCACTTTCAATAAGACGGCTCAGGAAATTAGCAGATCGGTGAATTTATGGTAATGCTGAATAACGCAGATCACAGCAGCTGTTTTATATCGTTTTTGGCCTAAATGCAATACTATTAAGATGGATATAAATGATATACTTTACCATTTGAACGTATAGGATATATTGATGATTATATACAATTATGCTGGTGTTAACCTATACATCTACACCAATTTCAAGGCCCCACAACCTGAACAGCATATTGTATTCCCAGCTTTGTATTTTTCCAAAATTTCTCTCATGTTGCTCTCGGAGTCAAAGAGACATAATCCTAAGAAAGACATTTACATTTTGTATTTGTGTCAACAACAACTACATTTGTTACGGGTTCAATCGGCCATAGCTACATCAGTCATTACAAAGCAATCTAATAAAACAAGACTACATTAGAGGTAGGTAATACCTCAGATTTCATTGCAAGGATCACAGCGTTACATAAGAGAAGAGCTACTGTATGAGGTTAAGTGGAGTTAAGTGAATTATGGAGTGTTATTATTATTATTATTAATATTATTATTATTACAAAAGGGATTGAATCCCACATTTAAGTCACATTTGGAGAGTGAAAAAAAATGTAATCGGGTAGTTATGACAGGAAATTACGTGATGTGATAGTACTCTATATGTATAGTTTTTTTTCAATATTCATAGCTGCTTCATACAGTAGCTGCTGTTGAAATAATCTCTGAAGCTGAATGTTGCTATAATGAATTTATTATTCAGTCTGCATTATGATGTCTCAAATTCATTCTCTCTCTCTCTCTCTCTCTCTCTCTCTCTCTCTCTGTCTCTCTCTCTCTCTCTCTCTCTCTCTCTCGCATGCATGCACACACAGATCTTCGAAGCCAATTCTTTTCGGAATATTCATTTCTAGGTCAACATTTCCTCATGGGTACTGTATAACTAGTGAAAAATAAAAACTATTGTTCATGCAATAAATTATGAGTACAAAAAGATGGCCACATACTGTACATACAAACAAATCCTGAACATGCGCTGATGCGTATTCAGATCCACACACACACACACTCACACCAAAAACACACATTCGACACATACACACGATGACCCAAAAGAATGTCAGTCATACTTACTGCAAGCAGAAGCTTTGTTCCCAAATCCTGGATTTATAGTTGGCTTAAAGGCAAGTTGAATGAATGTTTTCACAATGCATCTAATCTCTCACCAGACTTGAGAAATATATCACAAAAACTGGCATGAAGATCTTTTGTAACACCATCTATTGTTGTTTCTTCACAGCGTGGACAATGTTGTACTGTCTGTTACTATGCTGAGGATAAAGTAAGGTTCAAACTGAACTAAGGAGTGTAATCAACCAGTGTAGCTTCATTTTAAATCACATTAATGTCACTCAATCTACAACATCTACAAATTAATCTACAAAATATAGACACACATTATAGATTTCTTAAATAACCATACTTTATATACAAACATTACCATTGAAAACGTTGGTGCACGTACACCAAAACATACCAGCATCCATACATACCAACCTCATGAACAAGTGCACAAAAGGCATTAAATACTGTATTGTTTCACTCATTATGAGGGTACTGTACATACTGTATAATAGGTGGTTTAAAACATTATATACTGTATATGGCAAGCCAATCAGGAGTTATTGATTGAATTATGATAGTTAACTCCTGTTTGGCTTGCCACAAATCACTGGTCATGACTTGCAATTATTGGCTTATGTTGTGAAATGATTTCTTTGCTGTACACTTAATTTTTAAGCAATTACTGTAAAATAACTTTTTTTACATATATAAATGCTGCATGTTCAATATCTTCTTGCAACAAAAGTCAAGTAGTTCATGGCAGACTTGTGTACTGGGAGTCGAAATTGTTGAGTGAGAGTATACCAAACTATGTTGAACCTTTGCCCAATGACCTCCATAGGTGGGCAAGGAAAGTAATCGCCTTTGGTGCTTCAGAGGAGGTAAAGAGAGTGTGTTGTGAAGTTGTTTATTGGAGGGAACGATTGCTTGACCCACACAAGGGCAAAGAGTGTTGCATTAAAGCTGTAAGTAGAAAGATATTTTGCTCAAAGTGCAGCCCTTACAATACTAGTCTGTTTTTATCACATCCAAGGGGCCAGAGATCTTCACCTGGCTCTCTCGCTGTTTGTCCTGTCCAAACAGAAAACAGACAAAGACCTATTGCATCCTAACCATCCTGGAAGGCTGGATTCCTCCCTCTGTGGTCCCTTCCCAAGGTTTCTTCCCTTCATGTGTGCTTATGGAAGTTTTACCTTGCCTGGGGGGAGGAGCAGGGTAAGGGGTTTTTATTTGTTTCCTTTTGAGTGTGTAATGTGATTAAATAGATGTTATAACAGTTTTTAATGTGTTAATATAAATATTTAAACATAATGTAAATGATAAATGTGTAAACATAAATATGTAAATCGTTAAATGTATAGTAAAGTAACTGAAATACATGAATTACATTAAGTGTGAACCTTACATTGGTAATGTTGATAATTCTCTGCCCTGCTCAATGACACGCAACGATAAGTGGGTTAGGTGAGGGCCAGTTCTATCTCTAAATCCAATATCAAGTTATTAAAACAGTTGGCTGATGCTGACCTTCACAGAGAAATACTCGTATTTTGGTCCATACATATCTGCCTTGTATTACTAAGAATGCTTTTTATCATCTCAAGAACATTGCTTTTATTACCTCCAGGAATAATTACTGTAACACTTTGCTTTCTGGTCTTCCAAAAAAGAAAATATCATAATTGCAGCTGCTTCAAAATGCAGCTGCACTTTGCACTTGGGTCCCTGGATTTTTAGTGTTTGGGGGATGGTGCGAATGGGACTCCGGATGTTTGGACTTGATTTTCTTTTTTCCCTGGTGCTTGTTTGGGATTGGAGGGTTGGGATGATTCTTTTTACTTTTTAAATATTTTGTATTGTTTTTGATGATTTTGTAGTGTGAAGCACTTTGTGAAAAGTGCTATGTAAATAAATATTGATTGATTGATTGATTGATTGATTGATTGATTGGTTGATTGATTGTAGGGTTGGATCATTTTTCAGTTGGTGAGGTATGCTGTTAGGAGATGTATGTGGGCAGTTGTGTCATTAGACCTTGGTGTCTATAGACCATTTTATGAATTGCCACGGATCCACAGAGCCATGTATCTGTCATTCCTATCATGCTAAAAAATGATATGATAATTGTTTGAAGTCAGTAACAAAATGTTACAGCCATGATTATGTAAATATTACAATAGCCCAATGATTTTTTCAGAATGTTCTGTCGCTTAGTTGATAAGTTACTTTGTCTTTATTTTGTGACAGCGACTACTCAAATCCTGCTCGAAGCAAACTAGCTTTTCAAACTTTTTATTCATTCTAATACGTTATAAAGGGCTGTGATGTATTATGCATTTATATAAGCCTATTTGCAAATGTAGTAATGAAACACTTGAAAACTTTATGGAACATTATAGTTTATACACTGTACACTATACAGTGACCGAATGATTATCCCCTAGGATATCATTCGGTTGATATTTTCTTTGAATATTCACACTTTTGACCCACAATTAAATTACATTGAGATAATAAACAGTCTTATGTACTTTTCAGATAGCATTTTATGGTCATAGTACTTTGAGATAAAGTAAGTCAAGTCAAGTCTTTATATAGCCCTTAATCTACCTCAATGGTTTTTATTTATTTTATTTGTTTATTTTTATTTACAGAACCTTAGTCCAAGTCCTTTAAGTCTCTGATTGGGTACCGCAGAAATGTGAAAGGAAAAAACCTTCTGCCAGCAGAAGGCGCCATATGTCCGTGTTGTGGTTGGCGCCATCTGTTGGTAGTGCGTTTGAAACCCAAGGACAGCGGGAGGATTAATGGGATGGTACTGTATATGACCAACAAAAAAACAAGTTATACCTCTAAAAATGCATACAGGAAGTAGGCGCGTAGTTGCACTGATGACCTTAATTGTTTGAATCTTTCCCAAGATTCAATTCTTTAGGCTAAAATGGTGAAATGGTATTATCGTCAGACAGTTTACAGTTTATAGATTTTTTAATAATAACACCTTGCCACCTAACATATTTGAACAATGTTAATTTCTAACATTCTAGACATGAATCTCCCATAACGCAATGTTGCACTGTTAGTTGTTAATCAAACCAAGACTCACGGGAGATTATACCTAAAGTAGATACCATTATCACACCCCATCTCCAAATTAAAATATTACCTTCGTTTGGAAAAAGGGAGTATATTCATCATTCAATGATGGTAGTTATATTAAAGTACTAAACGTAAATATATGTCAAGCTAATAGCCACAATATCCATGGTAAATTTATTCAAGCGGCTATTTAGACTTTTACACTATTCTTATTGCATTTCAGTTGCAAATGATGCTCTGTGTGTCTTCTCATAACTAAAACCTGCCAATTGTCAATGTCCGGGGAAAGAATATTTTTTGGTTTGTGAACTCAGTGCTCCACTGTGCAAGTGTAAAGATAGCCTAGTTAGTTTAATTTGAGACTGGCTGCAGCTTTACAGACGTGTGCCTGACACCTGAACTGGATTATTTGGAAGAGGGATAAATGTAGCCATGTGTGTGTGCGAGTGTGTGTGTGTGTCTGTGTGTGTGTGTGTGCGCAATGAGCGTCATGAACCTGACACCTGAACTAGATCATTTTGAAGAGGGATACATGTAGCTTTGTGTGTGTGTGTGTGTGTATGTGTGTGTGTGTGTGTGTGTGCGCGCGCGTGTGCCTGCCTGTGTATGCTTGGACATGTGTGTCAAGTACCTGATCCTGAACTGAATCATTTGCAAGTGAAATAAATGCAGCTGTATGTATATTTTGATTTGCTATGCCTTTTTCCCTAACAGTTAAGAACAAACATCTTGACTTCAGCTTGCACACTTCAGGACCTCCTAAGCATGATACCATACTGTATATGATAATGCATACCTTAATACTATGGCAAGTCTGTATGTTACTGTACCGATAGAGATGAAGAAATATGATGATTGCAGTATCATAGGGAAGGTGGTGGGTGGTCTACCTTGTATGTGATGGGCTGTTTAAAGCAGTGGCAGAGCGTTGTCATAACAACCACGAAGTGGCTGTTAATGAGGATTTCTCGTTGCTATTAGGAAACAGCAAAAAGGTCAAGATGTAATAACTAGCTCAAACTTGTTAAAAGGTCAAACTCAATACTAAGGTGTTTTTCAGCCCAGAATGTTTCCAGTTTATGATTCAGTCAAATATTGGGTCAGGTGTAAGTATAGTAAGTGTGTACATCTGACCGTATTGTGTGAGTATGGGCATGTGGCGATGGTGGGGATACGGGCACACTTTGTCTGACTGTACAGTATACCGTATACTGTCTTGCAGGCTGTTGAGACCCATGGATACTTGTTGTTCTGCAGCTTACTAGTTAGGTCTGTCCATTTCATTAGAAGCAGTGAAAGCAGAGGTAGTATATTGCAGAGTGTCATTATTAAGCCAGTCCCTGGCCTATCCGGCGTCTAATTATGAAGCATGTGCTGTAGACAGGAAAACATATGAGACTGGCTTGGCCAACAGATTTGCAGGCTTGCTGTTTTATTTATTTTATATTTGTCACAGTGTTATTAAGGCTTATTAGTTCTGATGTGTTAAATATCAGCACTCCAGAAAGTAATAATGCAAAATCCAAAAAGGGACGATTCCTTGCTCTTTTACAATTACAGCATATCCTCTCATTAGAAGACAGCAGAAGAGATTTTGTGGGCAGAGGGTCCATCACAGCAGTCCCCATTTCAAAATCCTTATCAGAACAGGGGACTTCGGAGGCGGGGTTCATACCGCTATGACAGATTCAGCATATCAATAATAGAAGGGGCTGCTATTATTCTGGGATATCCAATTTAATATGATGAAATAGACATACACCAAAAGTTTGAAGGGAATGTGAAATTGAAGGAAAGAGATATGAAGAGTGGGGGGCAACATTCAGAATATGGTATTAGTTCACTGTCAGTTCCACTTGGGAGAGTTACTGGTTTACTTTTCTCTGCTGATCGTGACAACAAACAACAAATAGACACACGAACACACACACACACACACACACACACACACACACACACACACACACACATTGTCTCTGGGATAAAAAGCCAGCGTGTGACGTGTGTGCTTAGTGGTTTGGGATGAAGCCTGCGGTGGGAAAATATAATTCTGAAACAAAAAAGGCCTGCATTATTAATTCAGCGAGTGTGACAGTGACGAGGCTATGTCTCATTCCACCTCCACTGGCGAGAGTGATATTTCCCTGCCAAGACCAATAAGAGCCTAATAATGAGTCCTCCAACAGTGTGTGTGTGGGTGTGTGTGGGCATTAGGGGGGATGGGGGGGGGGGTTTGCAGAAATAAATAAATAAGTCAGCCCAAGGAGAGATAAAGGCAGGGGGAGGAGGAAGTGAGAGAGGGGGAGAAATGAGGTTCTTGATTCAAGGAGATGCCAGATGATGCCTGAGAAATGACCCAACAAGAGGGGGGACATGGGAGGGGTGGGGTGTATCTCCTTACACATGTTTGCACCTCTGTGCCACACTAGGAGGCTTAATTGGGCCTATTCATCACAATGACTGGGTCAATTTACCTCTTGAGGACAAGCACCCCCCACCCCCTCCCTTCATACAGATTTAATAACTGAATCAAATATATTTAACTCTGACTCCGTCTCTCCCTCCCTCTCTCTCCCTTTCTCTCTCTCCCTCTCTCTCTCTCTCTCTCTCTCTCTCTCTCTCTCTCCC
>JAODUG010066446.1:0-13912 GCA_027564795.1 Aphredoderus sayanus
AAAAAACAAATACATAAAGAAATAATGAATAAATAAATAAATACACACAGCACTGACACTAAAGAAACACACATCTTCTGGCATTACAAGATAGAGCGTTTGAAACAGGAGGGCGACAGGAGGGTTAAGGTGGAAGACACTGGGAGAATGCACGCCCATGTTACGCGTGGTAATATTCACCGGTTGTGTTGGACGCAGCGGAGGCTTTGTGTGCGTCCAGAGGGGCGGGGCCAGCAGACCTCTGGCCGTGGGGAGCAGATCTGAGCGAGGTGGTGTGGATGGAGCTGTACAAAGAGTGGGGCTTCTCCATGAACACACCTGCGGGGCACACGGCAGACATGCTCGTTTGTCTCACTGGCCTCATGGGCAGCGAGCAGGAGGAAGGCAAGCACTCACCGGAGCACATGGGGCAGGAGATGCCCTGGCCGCTCAGGTTGCTCCTCAGCGCCAGCAGAGTCTGGAGGTTGGTGTCGGGCCGGAACAGCAGAGGGGCGTGAGTGGCAGGCCGCAGGAGACAGCAGCACCCAGCCGATAAAAGCAGGACTAACACATAGGTGCCTGAGTAAAGGAAAGGGGTGGGAAAGAGCTTTAGATAAGAACAGGTCAATTACAGAGACTTTATGAATAGTACATGGAACATGCGCTGTCTCTGACCGACTATGAGCCTCTGGGGTGAATACAGAATAATACATTTCATCGCTATTTTGTCAGCTGCACAGCCAATTATTTTTCAAAAGGGCCGCGAGACAAATGATAGGCTCCTTACCCTTACCCGCCGAGTGTGTGCTGGGAGTTGTGAGGGCAAAACTGGGCGTAACTGGGTCACGTTTCCACAGACCTTTCCAGAGTGCGCACCCTAACCCCAATCCACCCCCCTCTTCAAACTTACCCAGCACAACTTTACGCCTCTCCACAACGGGCTCGGCCACCAGGTGCTGGAGGGCCCACTGCAGGTTTGTGCTGACCACGCCCACACTCTGCTGGCCAGAGGAAGCCACGGGCGTCTCCACAGTCAGGGACAAAATGGCGGCATCGCCGTCTGTGTCACACGAGCCTGGGAGAGACGAGGGGGGGGGGCATTCGTGGTTCCTTGACAGCATTGTTTTATAGCCTGGACTGTCTCCCACTGCAGTACCCCTCCCCCAAACAACACCAGTGAGACAGTGATCTCACCTGGCTCCATCTCCACTGACAAAAGTGCCACATCATCATCCTCATCGGACAAAGGGCTGTGTCTGGCGGGCAGGCGAGCAAATGACTTCCACCTTCAGCCAGGCGGCCGAGGCGGTGGGAGAGAAAGAAGGCAGCAGTAAGATCAATTCCTGGGCAAGGCACTGGCTGGTACACACACATATGCCCTCAGAGAGAGAGGGAGAGAGAGAGAGAGAGAGAGAGAGAGAGAGAGAATAAGGCCTCACCATTTGAACCAGGCGTGTTCTCGTGTCTCCACACACCGGGTCCAGATACACAGGGCTGCTGGCATTAGGATGGACACCCACAGCCAGCAGCAGCTGACAATGAGAGCCATGAACAGGCCAAAGTCATGCACAGCTGGGATCTAATGACGAGTTCAAATGAAGCAAAGCATAAAAAGAGAGAGATATTTTAGACATCCAGGCGGTGCTTAGCACTAAATGTACCCCTCGGTATATTTTATTTATTCACAGAAGAGTGAGTCACACTCCATGCATAAACACGATGGCGTCTGAGGAGTCTCCTGCCGCGAGCACCTGCGAGAAGGTGTTGGCGGCATAGGCAGCGGCAGTTGTGAAGGAGGTGAGGAAGGTGGCTCGGCCGGCTGTTTTCACCGTGTAGATCATGCGCTGCGATGCGTGAGGCACATGGGATGCCTGTCGGAATGTGCTGATGAAGACGAACACGTCGTCCACACCTGGGGCCGTGGGAGAGACAGACCAGATGACCGCACGGCAGCAAAGCTAGCGAGGAAGGCAGCCACTCTCACATGAATACGGTGCGTTTTGACTCCCCTTACCGATGCCAATGATAACAAAGGCCGCCACGCCGTTGAGGATGCCTAAGTATCTCACACCAAAGACAACATGGTACAGGTACAGAGCCATCAGGCAGCTAATGCCAATGCTAGCCAGGCCAAAGAAAGTGAGAAACACTGTATGGGCACATAAACACAAAAGGGTGTCATTAATACCGTATATTAACAGTACTGTATATTAAATGCACCTGGCAACAATTATTTTCAGAATCAAATAATCAGTGGAATTTCTACATGAATCAATATAGTGAATATAGACCATAACATGTCAGTAAGATATGATGCTGTACATGGTTGAGCTAGTTATGTTTTTAATATAGTTTTCTGTTTAACATATGATGTAGCCACACTTTCTCTCTAACAAAGTGTTGTAAAACAAGACAGACATTTTTTCTAGTTCTAACCACCAGTCATCTCTGACCTGTCCTCCCACCACCACTCATAAAGCCAGTCAAGTTAGGGCATGTTAACAAAAGTGCAACACGAACTACAAATGTAATATTCAGCTCAAATGGGAGAAAGGAGAAAGAATTCTGCCCAAACTGACAGTTGGAAAATGGTATTATATGGGGCCTCTAATGCAATTAAACATAGACAACACTGACAGTTCAGTACATTAGTGTGTACTAATGTGTGTGTAAGATAGTTAAACTATACCAGAGAAGGAGGTGAGAACATAGACCAGTATGGTGATGCAGGCTCCGCTGATGATAGCCAGCAGCATGTCATTGTTGAATGTGTGCCTCACTTCGTCATCAAACAGCTCTGTCCCCCCATACAGCACCTTCACCTGCCTGGGCCAACAGAACACTTGCCAGTGACACTTTCATTTAGTGGCAGGCGTTTACATCCAAATGCACAGCATAGCGTGGAAGAGCAGTGCTCGAGCAAATGTCCATTTAATCCTACCTGGTAGATTGCTTGGCAAGGACATTAGCATACTGAACCACAAAGCTTTTGAAGCGGTTCCTCTGCTCCTCAGCTCGATCCTGCAGGGAGTAGTAGGAGGGAAGAGGCGCTCCGAAGTGAATCTCGCTGCGTAGGAGCGAGGAGGACAGCTGCTCGGGGGAGAGGCTCTCATCTACATACCAGTAGAACTGGGGGTGCGTAATGGCCAGCCGCAGAGAACCTGGGGAGACACACCGTGGAACAGCTAGCGTCACACTGTCTGTACTGGAACCTCCGAATGACGGATCGGTTGGGGAGTGGTTCCCAAACTGCCTGTGGTCTTTTAGAGGGTTGCAGAACTATCTCAACATTATGAAATCATTTTTCCGTTAACTACAGCAATTCAAATATTTCAAATGTTGTTTGCTTATCTTTAATGCAATCTTTGTAACTTTAATGCAATGTCTGAGCGTGCATGCTTGTTTCTAATGTATTGTGGATCATCATAAATCACCACTAGAACGGTTATAAATGGGTTTAGGGGGAAACATTCCCCTCATACTATAGTTCACAGGCTTACAGGCTCAAGGATGATATATGAATACATGTAACTGCACTGACTCCAAACCTTGCAGTCCAAGGTTCAGATACGTTGCTTACTGACCTAATTGTAACACATGAACTACAATTCCCAGCTTACTGACCGTTGATGTCAGCCAGGTCCGGCCCCACGCCGTCGTAGTAAATCTTCCCTCCTCGTTCGCTGGGGAAGAGGTAAGACAGGAGGGAGCTGGGTGGGGAGCAGTACGAAGGCCCCAGGGGAAGGTCCCGCAACACCTCCACAGGCTTCCAGCAGAACTGGTGGAACTGAGGGTGCTGCATGATCAGACGCTCCACGCGGTGCACAGTCTGCAGCCGCTCGGCGGTGAAGATGTTACGCTCCCCGTCGCCCTGGGCAACAAACACCAGCTCTATCCTCCACAGGGCCTGGCTCTGCAGGTAGGAGTAGTTAGGGACAAACCTGCGCCTCCTAACCACAGGGACACTGGCAGTGGCCTCTGTCTCCTCTGTCCCCGCGTGGCCTTCTGCTGAATGCCTCCCCGCCTCCGCCTCTGTCCTCTGATGTGTGCCCGGGGCAGCGCCCCTCTTCCGGTGACCTTCGCTTTGAGCTGGGCTCCCGTGAGGAGAGGTGCAATTGATCGGCTCATTATCGGCCCCATTAAATCCTCCGCCGGGCTGCCTGCCCAGCCTCTCCAGCAGCAGGTCCCGAAGGGCCGTGGCCTGGCTGTCGCCTGTGTCCCGCCTGCGCCTATCCCAGGAGCCCAGCTGGGTCTTGACGGCCACGGTGAGCGCGTCAAACCGCTCGGCGGAGAAGTGACTGTGGACCTCGAAGGCACTGTAGGAGAGGTCTATGTCCAGAGGGGGGCAGTAGAGGAACATGTAGGCGGAGAGGGCGCAGGGTATGAGGATGCCGAGGCCCAGCACGGCTCCGCTGGCCCAGGGCCGCGTGTACACGCCCCCCACCGCCCTCCACAGCCCGCACCCCGAGGAGCAGCTCCCTCCGGCGGCGCCTGTCGCTCCCTCCTCCTCTTCACCCACCTCCTCCACCTCCTCCTCCTCCTCCTCGCCTGCCCAGCTGCTCTGAAACAGCAAGGGCTCGTCCTCCTCCAGGTCCATGGTGGAGACCTGTCAGGGAGACATACAGAGCACTGTCACCTCTGCTGAAAAACGACGGCGCTGTGCTTTAGGCAGGCCACCGCATAACAGATGTCCAGGCCGCACCACTTGTCACACAGTCAGAGCAGTCGGAACGGAGGGCCAGGTAGCATTCAGACGTTCCGCACGCGCCCAGCAAGGACTCCACTGCCAAGTCTGCCGCCGAGCCGGCGGCGACAGAAATCTCCCCCTCTAAGCTGTAAGGAGTCATGGGGAAAATAAAGTAGGGCTTTATAACAGGGAACGCTTGGCTGAGCCCTGCTTTAAGATGCTGATCACAATGGGCTCGTGGGGCGGTGGGAAAAGGGGGAGTGGGAAGGGGGGTTGGTAGGAGCGGTTATTTCATTTCTCTCATTGTCAGCATGCAAACCCAATGGAGACCAAGAATGCACTGGTGGCATTTTCTTCTACAAATTACCAGTCCACTTAGGTTTGTCAGATCAGCAGCAAATTGAATCATCTAACTTGTCCAATTTGCATTGATAAGGGACAAGGAGGGCAATAAGACCGGTTGTAGATAGTGTGATGTTTCTGATTTTTTAATCTCCTGTGTGTGGCAGACTTTGACTAATGGTGTCATACTGCCGTTGCCTCGCTTTTCTGTCCCTGTGCACGCTGTACACTGCCGCGGGCAGTTTGCATTCAAGTGGCAGTGAGCTTGGTAATTGCAGAAAGCCATGTTGTCTGTAGAAGACAGCTCCAGGTCAGCCAGGCAAGGCGGTGCATTTTGAGTACGTGGAAATTACAGGTGTGGGCTCCACTCACGCTGTTGGAAGTTCAAATACAACCACAAAAACAAAATTCACAGGTTATACGATTTCATCACGCGTTTACGTTATTTTATGTAGACTGAAATGTCCTGGCCATATGTATAATATATGCAAATTGCATTTTGGAGTGGATGTCTCCTTTAATTGAAGAGATAAATCCATGGAGTGGAAAGCAGCGCTGCATGGATACATGATATGCTCTGGAAATAGGCCAAGATGAAGCCACATATTAATCAGCACGGCCCTCATTAGTTCTTTGCCTTGCCATTCAGCTCAACGGAGGACTCCAGTACAGCCTTTAGAGGGGATCTGAGGGTCAGCATCTGCCTGTGGTTCGAACAGGAACTTCTTGGTTATTGCCAAGGACAAATTCATTTGGGGCATTGGAAAGGCATTGGAAAGGTTGTTTTCTAAATGTTTTACAGATCACTGGTTAATACACCCCTGCAATTATTACTGCAGGGAATGGAACACGCAATTTCATTATAAAATAAAAAGATTACTTTGTGTTTATTATTTGCATTAAATCTCCATAAAGGAGCTAGGAGTAATTCAGAATACAGCAATATCAATTTCCCACAATCTGTGTTCCACAGAAATTAGACAAATATTATTAATATCATTAATATCATTTTGATTTTATTTCATATTGGGAGTCCTCCTCATTAGGATAACTGAATTAAAGGAAGTTTTGGTAACCATAATGCATGCCTTATTCTTAACAGGCAACAAGAAGGGGGAGGCAGGTTGACAAGAAGAAATGACTAGAGAGTTAAAAGACCTACGGCGGGACTGGAGCATTCCACACCTCAGCAGTCACGCTCAAACAAATGATCTCCAGGCCCAACATCTGCGGTAGAAATGCTGTTTTATGCTGTTTAATATTCATGGGAAACATCTAAATGAGGCTGTTGTTTGCCCATTGCCGTGGCCTTATGTTGGTTTCAACATGAAAAAAAGATGATTAGTTACAGTGCAAGGGGACTTTGAGAATGCCTGACACTGGCTGCTATGAAGCCTAGGTGTCATTAGGATGGGCCTGTGTATTTCATGTTAATGGTCTGCTGCCTACACGGACTACACCATTATAGAGTGTGCAGGGCCTGTGAAAGATGGCCTCGCTGATGAATATTTGAGCCATCTCTGTGACAGGCCCCCATTGACATATCCTTTTGTCTGTTGTTGATGAATACAAGCTCACTGCCTATGAAGATCCTGAACATTAATTATTAGTCATGTATAGCTGCAAAGTGAAGTTATGCTACCGCACGCTGCCAACGTCGCTCGCAGTTGCCATATTGGAGATTAGAACTAATTTAATATAGTGTGCAGGTGTGGATTAAGAGAAAACAAATGTCATTTGGCAGTGTCTGCTCTATTTATGGACATAAAAGCTGTCTCTTCTCTTTGCAGTCTGCATGACGTTGTTGTCTTTAAGAACAAGACAATATTCCTTTCTTAGCTTTAGCCCTGAATTTGATGGTCGATAGCCTACAGACAGGCAATTTCTGAAAAGAATCGTCAAAGCACCACTGGTTGGTGTTGAAGGGCTCCACCGCATTTATTTTTCATTGAAACTGAAATCCCTTGAAAGACAGGATTGTACTACCTTCCAGGCAGAATCTCGATGTAACTGGGATTGTTAGTACTGCTGTTAGGTTTTCTACATTGTGTTGGATTAATGGGGTATAAAAATGTATAAACCATACAAATCATTAATTAATTTATTATTGACAATTACAATTTCAGTCATTACTGAAACATAGGCCAAATTGAGATATATATATACATATACTGTTTATATTTGACATATATCAAACGTCTAAAATTTTTGTTGAAAAGAATCTTTGGATGTTCTTCAGTGGATTGCCCTTTACTACTTCACCGGCTGTGTTATAGAAGGGTGGTGGTGTGTTTAGTAGCAGTCCCATCTGTAGGCATTGTGGCAGTTCTAAGCGTTCCCAGCATGCCATGAGCCTTAACCCTAAACATCACTTAGAAACGTGTCAGCCGGTCTCTTTTCTTATTTCACCGGGACACCTTATCTCGCTGTATGTCAGTCCTCGTCTCCCTTGTGTGTCGACAGAGGTGGGAGATTTGTAACCTCTGTTCCTGACAAAAGCTAAAAATAGCCTCTTCTCCCTTCTGTTTCATCTCAGCGCCATCTCATTCAATATGGATATCACACGCTGCCTCCTGCCCCACACATTCAGCCTGCTTGGTGTAAACACAGCAAGCATTCTACCTGGCTTACAGTAACATTCATTTCAGCCCCTGGTGCTCATGGGATCACTGTAGTTTGAGTATTGTGAGCACTAGCTCTTTATGAAGTCCATGGGTCAAGTTGTATTAGTCAGGTCTCATTGGTAATATCCACACAGCTCTCAAGATGATGCTGTGAGTTGGGTTATGATAATCATTCCAATTGTTTTCCTATTTAAGAAAGAAAATGAATTATGTAGGGCAACACACTGATCATAGGTGAATGCATTTATGTCTTGTATATCCCTCGTGATGTCCTTAAAAATATTTTATTTGGCCACCCAGCGGCGCCATCTGATTGTGTATGATTGCTGTTTTTTAATTGGCCTTGCTGTGTGTATTTATTTATTTATTAATTATTTCTTTATATATGTGTGTTGTTTTTTTTTGTGCCTTTCAACCCTCCTGTTGTCCTCGGGATTCAAACTCACACCTTGTTGTGCCAGCAGTGCACATCATATGTCTGTGTAAATTGTAGAATTAGGTTTAGTGCCTTCTATTTTCCACAAAGAGCTAGTCGTTTGGGTAATTTTGACTCAAATGGTTAAATAAAACTATACATAATTTAATAAGCACACACATTTCTCAAAGTTATATGGTTCTGTTACCCAATTACTGGCTGCTGATAGCAGAGAGGGCAGTGTTTCATACATTATTTTTAAATGTTGTACTTCATAATTGCAAGTTTGTATATTTCATCTGTTAAGTATATGATAATTACATACTTCAAGAAAATCAACAAGAGAATAAATAAACCAAATAAATAAATACATAAATAAGTGAAAAGAGAACAGAATGGTACCAACAGCAGTCTTACCGAGCTTGGTGGCTGAGCTGGGCTAATTCACAGGTCAAATGTTCAGGTGCGCGCAGTCCTCTTCTGATGCGGTGAACTTCTGCTCTGCATTTTCATTTCCCCCTTAATCTAACCCGTGAACAAATGTATGTCTGCTTTACATTCATAGTTAATAACTCATCAGATCACCACACATGCACCACATGCACCCACAAAACAAATGACCAAAAAAAAAAACGTATCTTTCAGTCACCCTTTCCTCTAATCTCAGCAGTTAATGTGCATATGTATTCACACTCATTTAATGCTCTTTGATCGTTCCCTTTCACTCCCTCCCTCTCTTACCGGTTGTCCAGGCGACAGAGTCGGTCAGACTCAGCTCTTTCACTCCCCAGTAGCTCCTCTCTCTCATGGCTTTGTTCAGCCTGCTCTCCTGACTGGCTCACCAAATGGAGGGGCGATGGGGAGGAAATACTACAATAAAATCTTGAATTTTTCTAGAGAGCTAAAAAATATGCTGGAAGAATCTCTCAAGTGATTTTAGGAAGATATAGATATGTTCTACTGGAGTAGTCTTTATTTTTGATCATTGATATGAATACATTTTTTTAATGAAAGCAGCAGACCCCCTACTCATATCAGGGTTGGTATGTTCTAGTCTAGTCTCAGTTGGGAGGGGGGCTGTTATAAGAGGGTAATCAGAATAACTGGCTACAGTAGGAAACAAAGTGCAGCCAATTTAAAATAATCACTTGAAAATAGGCTAGTATATCAGGATATGACTCATTTTCATACACTCCATTTTATTAAATGAACTGCAACTTGTGAATATGCCTGTCACTGAGCGACCCCGCTATGAATAAAATATTGAAATCTTAGTGAACAGGGATGATTTAATGATTTATGTGGATAAGTAAATACATATGTAAGAAATATGAGGTCACTTCTCTCGGGGCCAAATTTATTAATTAATGTAGGGTCTCCCGTTTGCCCTATACAAACCACCTTCAGGTGAGGAAAGCCCTCACTCACTGACACCTAGAGTTTACAGCATATAAGACACATCCCAGTTTAGCATAACCTATCACCTCACACCTGAATGATAAGGGTGCCAGAGCTCATGCACACAAAAAGGTAATTATTCCTGATCTTAAGGGGATCTGGTGTTTACATTCTCTCCAGTACCCTCAGTGGCACTTGCTGCAGTGACCGAGTCAGGCTGAGAAAATGGAGATTTACAGATTGTAGCGCATGTGTCACTGCAATCCACTCTGTCCTGGCACCCCATAGAATGTTCCGTCTTATTCCTTTTTGGGGTGTCGGCCACTAATTCGTCTGGAAGACTTTATCAGTCCGTTGGGATGGAAAATTGAATGGGTTGAATCACACACACTGTCCGGGATCTGTGAGGGAACGCTTCTTCTGATCTTATCTCACATAGAAACTGCTGTGAAGCTATGGCATCCTGTTTAATAACAGCCACAAAAACACAAGACAGAGTCCTCTGTTAGGGTTTAATGAGTCCCTCTTGGCCCGACAGACCTCATTCAGTAAACATGTAAGTATTGGCAGGCAAGATCTTGCAGGCAGTTGACAAACATTGTATTTCAACAGACTTTTAAATAATACAAACTATACACACCAACTGACAATCATTCATACATTATCACATGCATACTGTATACACACATACAGTACATACACCTTCAGACCTTTCAGAAAGAGACTGCATGTTGTACTCTATTCCTGATAACATTAAGGCATGCCTTTCTGAACTAATCTCGTCATTAGAAAACAGTTAGTTTTCCTAACAGTTTGGCTCTGAGGATATTTACGATGAATAGTTACTGTACTGTAAGGACAGTATTGATTTAGGAACACATTAAATATATTTAACAAGGTACATAATTTGACAAAAAACAGTAATGCAACCAGCCCATTGGCTACTGATGTTGGCAACTAGGTGATAATTTAAATGGAATTAAGAATTACAGGAGTTCTCTATCCTGGGGCAGGCATGCCCTGCAGGTGGAGATTGCCAATGCTGGGAAAACAATTCAACTGTGGAAACCAGAGAAGACTTTGTTTCAGGGAGTTACTTCTAGTTGACTTCACGTTCACTGTAATAAAGCAAGTATACTAGACTAATAACCTGTAGTTCTATGCCTTCCACTGAAACTGTTGTAAAAGGGCAGGCGCTATCAAAAAATACTTGGCAGGTGATTTGAGGAACCATCTGTCTATCTTTAGAACCGCCAGTGTTGTTGGCGGCAAACAACATTGTTGTTTTTGAGTTGCTTTCGCTAGTCATCACACCTGAACCACGCCCGTTGCTACCAGTATGACGCAGATTGATTGCACGTTAGATATACCGGACAGAACTGAAAGGATTGCTTGCCTCTCCAGACTGATTCTCGCGGCAAAGTCAAACCTCGCGTGACCATCTCACCAGGCTACTAGACTAATCCTGTGCAAAGGCTTTTTTCACTTTATTTACTCACTGTCAGATGTTTTATATTTGTATATACTACATCTTTTTTTATATGTTTACATTAGTTCTCTCATAAAATGTGTACATAGGTATTGGAAATTGTACGTTTTGATTGGTTAGTAACTTCATAGATAAATACAAAATAATCTGTAAACATGGTTAAATGCTTACAGACAAGAAATGTAATCAATAAAAATAAACCATTACAAAAGGTGGAGATACGATCTGCATTCACCCTTCATCAGCTTCACATTTTCATTATCGTGCTTGTTAAATTACATTTGCCATTGATTTCGGTGGATTTTCACTTTCATCTTGAAGCTAAAACAATGTGCTCCCTCAAACACGTAAGATAAAAAGTCCAACATTAACTAAACATTTAACTTTACAAATGTTTTTAGCACCTGATACATGATGATCTCTGTGGAAGTCAAATCAATTCAAGCTGTCTGAGAGCAAATACGGATTGATTTGGCAGAACAATCCGTGCAGACAACTTAAATGCTATCCAGCCAAAGACAAAGTTACTGCAACAAATAAACCAAAAATACATATAGATTTCTTTCAACAAAACGACGTGTGTTGCTGGTCTCCATGATAACTATTAGCATTCACAATGTGACACAGGAATTCAATAACACCAACAACTGGCAAAAAAAGAAAAAATCCAATCTATATCTTTTTAAATCAAATTTAAAAAAATAAAAACGTAACGCTTTATAGCCATTGATCCATGAAGGAACAGTGGTACTATCCTGCACATATCCATGTATAGAAATTACACATACAAATACACTCTCTCACGCTCTCTCAAGACGTCCTATGAGAGGGGAATGTGTCTCTTCTAGCTACCAGAGATGTGTCTCCCGGATCTCAGATATGATGTTATTGGCTTTTTGAAGTGCCTGAGAAAGGGAAAGCAGAGAGAAGAGAGAAGAGAGGATGAGACGGGGGATGAGTACCGTTCCCAAGACTGAGTTCCCGAGGGAGTGCCCACGAGCCCCTCTTGATTCTCACCTCAAGCATTTGGGCGACCTCGGCCCGCTGCTGCGCCGTGTCCTGGGACTCAATGAGCAACTCCTGCAGCAGGGGCTGTTTGTACAGCTGGCCAACCAGTTCGCTCTGCAGACGCTCCTTTACAAAGTTCACCAGGAAGTGCATCACAGTCTTGGGAACACTGCAAAAGACACAACACCAAAAAAAGAGTCTTGAATGGGGTTTAGAGATTAACATTTTAACCATGCAGCATGTATTATCTGCGGTAGTCTTTGTACCATAGCTCAAGGCTATATTTGTATACTGGTCTGCTTGAATGCCAATAAGAAAAATGGGCACAGATATCACCATAATAAAAGGCTGTTTCCAAGAATATGCGCTGATGTGAAAATGCCCTTATGTTAATAATGTGGAACATTCTCCTCTAACAAACAAGGAAGAATACAAAATATGCAGGAAGTCATAATGAAGACATAAGAATAAGAAATTATTCACACAATAAACAAGGTCAAACAGAGTGGTCGCACTGCGAAAGATCTCACTGAGAAAGAAAGGGAAAAGATTTCCAATGTTCGTACAGTTACAATATCAGCTTACCGCTACACTAGCAAATACCTAGTCTTAACTGCTACTGTGCCTTTGGAGAGCCTGGACTTTATGTGGAAGAGTTTCAGCCAGTGCAAATAGATTATTGGGATTATCAGATGGGAACTTTGGGATCACATATGTTTTACTGTCTTAGACCAGTGCCAGCTCCTCCTTCACACCCACTAACAAACACCCAGCAGTGCCAGATAAATGTTAAAGGCTTCATTAGCTTGCTGTGTAAATCGAGCAAAAGACAATTAGGTATCCTTTAAACGTAATAATGTAGATGTATTGCATTTATATTGCTTCTGACCTGTCCTGGATGCTTTTCCGGACGATCAGGAAGTAGCAGATGATGAGACGCTGGATGACCTCACAGTCCCTCTGCTCCCTGGCACTCAGCTTGCGGGACACGGGCACCGCCTGGCAGAGAGGGGAGAAATATTCAGTGGCGAGCGGCGGGTATTATTTAGCGGCCCTGCTGAAGCAGCCGCTCAGCTCACCGCGTCCAGGAGGTTAATGGCCGGGCCTCTGCTGGGGCTGCCGAAGCCGGCAGCAGGGGCCCTCTCCTCCACAGCCTTCTCGTTCTTCCAGCGCTTCCCACCGTCCAGACCCTCCGTCTAACAGGAGGAAGACACGCATTAACACATAGGTCAACGCAACGTTGGCTTGACAAGGGCCCTGGGCAAATATGCAAACAAGAGAACCTCGCAATACTCGTAAGCATTAACTGAAGTCCACCTCATAATACTCACAACACTCAGGCTAACTGAAGTTTTCAATGATGATCCTTTATCTTCCTTCATTTAAAAAATAAAAAATAATCTTTCCTGCTCTTATAAAACTAAGCGCTTTATTATTTAGGCTGTTCGTAAATATGTTGAGGATTGAGTGAGATACTGGTAATGTATGTTAGCCCTGATGTCATTATTCTAGTGTGTTGTTTGCTTATGATTACTGGTGTATGACCTATTCAGCTACATGTATTGGCAAATGTACTAATTGCTAAGTGCCTTTGGATAAAAGCATCTGCTAAATGCAGTAAATGTAAAGTGAAGCCCGCCGTTGGCTAATGGGAGTTTGTAATAAAGATGTGGGATTCATAATAACGCTGTTCATACGCTGGATAGGAGAAATTACTACCTGTTGGCTGTTGACAGATGCAGAGACCTGGGCTGCGTCAGTGAAGTCTGGATGCTTTGTGTTGATGTAAGCAAGCTCTATTGCTACCAAATTATGAACCTAAGGGGGAAACAAAGAAGCTTCAGTGTGTACACACATACGCTATACATATACACACAGTATATATATATATATATATATATATATATATATATATATATATATACACCCACACGCGCACGCGCAAACACCCCAATAGTCACAACAAACAC
>JAODUG010066457.1:0-13910 GCA_027564795.1 Aphredoderus sayanus
CTTGTGGTGCATTGATTTGCACCAAAATGCATTGATTTGTTATGAAAATGAATACTATTAAACATTTGCATTTAAAGCGTAACTCATGCAGTATAATTGGTCGACACCGCGTGTTTGATTGACAGTCAAACTAATGTGTGTGTGCCTTTAGGGCTATATCATTTTATTTGTTCTTTGAATTAGTAATTTTTTTTAAATAAAATTAAAATAATTAATTATTTCATTCTAACATAATTTCTATAGGCTATATTTTTTTAAATAAGAGTCGGCTCTTCACATATGCGAGCCAGCTCCCGACGTTCACCTACAAGAGCCTGCTCTAGGAGCCGGCTCATTCGCAAACGACCCATCACTACAAACAAGTTTGGGCATAAAAAAAAAAAAAAACCAAAATCTCTGAAACGGAATGTCATCTTAACATACCAAGATATAAGCACTTCTCATAGGTTAATGTAATGTAACATGTATTTGAACACTTCCCCCTCAGGTGCCCAAAGTGAAGATGCTGGAGAAACGAGAGTACTGGAAGAGGAGAGACAGGAGCAGAGGGCTAGCAGTAGAGACAGTAAACGGTTATCACCCCTTCAGAGAGGTAATTGCATTTAGAAGGTCTTGCCTTGTTCTACAATTAAAATGACAAATGTACAGCATTCTGGTTTACCTTAATTAAACCACAAATGTTAACTCTGTGCTATGTTATCACTCTTGATCCAAACTGCTTACAGAAATGACATCGGCCAGTGAGCTGTTTAGCCTTTCTGTCAGGCCAAACATTGTTTTTATCCTCCTTATCTCCAAATTGAGACTTTATCAACTAGCAGGAGAGTATTAGCATTGGGTTACTTTAATAATGAATATAAGCAATATTGACATTTGTTTTCATAGAAAAGGTTAGCTTGTTGCTTTAGCTGGTTGTTAAATGTCTACAGCCACTTACCAACTGCTAGCATGGATTTTCAGATGTATTTTCAGTTGTTTTTAGTTTATCACAGTATAGACTGGAATATCAAGTGTTGCTTGATCAACTTCTAGTTTTCTGCCACCCCTAGTTTGATGATGTTTTATGTCTATTATTTTGCTACTAGATATGAAACCTGAGCCAAAGCAGACTAAGCCCTTAAAATCTTCCAAGCTCCCTCAACGTACCTCTAAAGTCAAGCCTGTATCATCACTGCGCAAGCCCAAGAAGGACCTTGTAGAGAGCAGGCATCCTTTTGCTTTGTACGGTTGGGGGGAAAGAGATGCTGAGATGGCTAGCAGGAAGACTCACAACGTTAGACCTGCAGCGTCTACAAAGGAGGTAACTTCTATGTTCTTTTTCTTTTTTCGTCTATCTAGATTACACGGGTCATCTAAAGTCAGTGGTCCTTAATAGATTTGGGAGTTGTTTTGGAAGAACAATAGATAGCCAATTCAGAATAAAATATTTCAATATTAAATAATTGTATTATGTAAATGTTTTAGATACAGTAGTTATGATTGCACAGACACATTCTCTGATACCAGATGCCTGTTCCCTCTTGCTAGATCCATGAGTCAGCTCTCCGGGCCAAGACGAGGCGAGAGGTAGAGCGTCAGATTCAGACCCAGAAAGTGGAGCTCCGAAGAGCCAAATCTGCTGATGTGGATAAAAAGAGAACTAATCTGACTCAGCCGGAGTTCAATCCTTGGCTCACTGAGTACATGCGCTGCTTCTCTGCCCGCTCCCGATAGGACAAATACATGCAGAGGCATATTAACAAAGATAAAAGAAACAAACAACTGGTACAACTACAGTGGGTTGTTAATGCAGGTATTATCAAGCAGATTAATACAGGGTGACCGAGATCCATAAAAGCCCGACATTTTATAGAACACTATTGCATTGAGATAACAATGCATAGAAAATGCATTTTTACATGCATATTACAACTGCAAAATTAATACATTATTATTATTATTATTATTATTATTATTATAACTGTTTTTGCTGGCATTATCCTTTCTGCGGACTACATATGATCATTTGCAAAATTGAAAAACAGTGATGCATTCAGTCTACATTATGTTTTTGTATTCAACGATTAGTTTGGTTTTGAATATGCTTAACTCTATTTGATTAGGATGAATATTCACACAAAAGTAGGTTTCACAGCTTAATGTTTTAATTGTTTACTGAAGTTACTGCGTTAAAGTTTCACTTCTAGATTGGGGATAGGGTATTTGTTATAGGTTGCTTGTTTTAAATTAAGACTTAACATAACACCAGACTTTGTAATGTTGTGTTGTAACTGCATTTCAAGGATGGAAATGCATAACATTCTGTATAGTAGTCCTAAAGACAAATATCATTATAGATTAGTATGGTTTTGAAGGTTCAACCTCAAAATATTTTAATGTGTGATTTGTTTACTGCTGCTGATACATTTCATTTTTATATAGGCTTATTATCTATAAGCTGTTTTTAAGGAAGGGGGTCCCGGGGGAAATCCAAACCAATTCATAATGAAGCATTTATTGCAGTTGTGTACTATATATTAAGAACTAAATGTGACCTTGTACACAAGACATAAGGTACAATAGTACAATTCATTGAAATTATGACCAACAATTGGTTAATGCAATTAATCAAATTTTTTTGCTTTAAGTTATGTACTATCTCTACACATAAAACAAGATTAGTAAACTAAATAGTATTACTTTTTCCTCATTTTCTGTTGGTGAGAGTTGTTTCACTGTAGGCAACTAGTTTTGGAGAACAAAGCCATTGTGAAGATTTTGTGCAATATTGTGAATTATGAATGTTATATGTGATCATTTTGGCAAGCAGTAGCCATGAGTTAATTCTTTTTTTTTTTTTTATCATTTGTGTTTTGTATTTATTTATAATAATAGTTATTTAGAATTGTATTATTGAGCAGGGAAGACCGAATGGGGGAAAGTGACCCCAATCAATCTGCCTATGCTCCTGCCTAAATTCCTTCAAATATATTTGTTCAAAATCCAAAAGTTCTACCCCCCCCTCCCCACCAAGGAATTGCAGTGCATAATATTTAACCAGCTGATTCAGGTTAATGTTTGGTGTAAAGCTACAAGAAGCATTGCTACTGGCAGTGTTTGTTTAAATTGGCTCAGTCAAAAATGTATTTTTCACAAAAAATAATTTACGATTAAAATAAAATGCTTGTAAGATGTTTGATTTGTTAATATTTTATTTAAAAAAAAGTTAGCTTTTATATCATACACAATAAATTAAAACCCAAGTGATTCATAATGACAAATGTATACATAAATAAATAAAAGACAACAAATCAACCATGAGCTATTCACACCACTTGCACTGATCAAATCTGGGCCAGAAATTTACTATTTGGAGGTATATGTACCGCATGATGTAAACCTTTACAATTGTGATAGAACAAACATTTAATGTTACATGTTTTCAAAGTGAAAACCCTGCAATACACAAGGTAAAATACACCCATGACACATGTCTTGCTTTCTTTTGTGCAAATCAAACTTTTGGCGAATATACATGAATACACCCTCTTATCAATAGATATAATAGTAGGACAAAGTTTAAACAAAGATAAAACAATTGTAAATAAGGTTTTTAAATTCTGTAGCTGAAATGCTCCACCATAAAAACACATTTTGTGGAAATGGAAATGTCAGTAACTAATACAGGTTATATGCTAGTCAAATAGTCTGTATTGTTAGTGTAGCTAGCTGTAATTTTAACATTATGTTATTTTCAAACATTACAGAGGAACTGTGGTTTGTATTTTGTGTGTATGATTCTTAATTAGACAGTGGTGTTGCCTGTCTAATAAGACACTTTTTGATGCTTGTAGTTCAATAAATTCAGGTGGATTACTTTGAACAAAGAATCCACTGTTTATACTGTTCTTATGACTACATTTCTTCTTTTGGTAGTTGCCATTGTTTACAGACCAATCCATATTTACCCACCTTCACTGTTGTTGCAGGTTCCACTATTGTTACAGCTATATTAGTTCAAGATTACTAAATTGATTGCCAATGTGTACTACTGAAAAGCAATGGTAATGTCAATGAATACAATATCTTTTAATTTATATATTTATATTTATATTTATATATATATACACACACAGTATAACTATAATTAAATTGGTTGATATTCCATTTGTTAAAACATGCATCAATCTCTTTATACAGCAACACTGTACAGTCTGCAAGATGTGGTGGGTTCAATGAATGAAGATATAGACTATAGAGAAAGAGGTAGGAGTATAAAAAATGCGATATGAGAGATGAATACAAGACAGACAGGACAAGGAGAAACGGACAAACACTTGGCGATAAAGAGGGACTAAGGAAAATAAGTAGAGCTAGTAACATTGTCCAGCCATTATGTGGGTAGATTGTGTGTTGATAAACACCATCAAGTACATTACCAGTGCAGTTCATCAAGAGAGAAGGTTAGATTAGGAGATTAGTATGTATATGGGGAGTGTAGACGATAGGTAAATAAGGTGATAAGGAAGGTGGTTTATTTGGCAGGTAGGCACAGTAGTTGGATAGGTTTTGTAGACTGACAGGTTTGCAGGTTTGTAGTGTGGCAAGTGGCCACACTGGTTGAATGTAAGGTATGAAAGGCAGGTAGATGATAGGTGGTTGGGAAACAAGAAGTTAAGTTAAATTTGAAAATGCAGTCCATATACAATGATGTATAATTACTCCATTGCAAGAACATGTGAGTGTACAGTATGTGTGGATTGTATCTTACGAAAGTGAGCAAATAAGGGCTTTATTGTAGGTAAACAGGGTTGCAAGTGGGTGGGTTAGCAAGTTAGGTCATTTAGAAGACTCTTTCAACAAAGCAACATACCTTGAGCACTCTAACCACTAGTCTGTTCTAGGGATATACACAGGTATGTGGGTAGGGGTATGGTAGGTTAGTGACCATGCAAGTATAGCTGTAAGTCGACATGTTTGTAGGTATACAGTGAGATAGAAAAGACTGGGTTTTATATTTTGGGGGTGGGGGGCGGGGTTGACAGTTCAAGAAGTAAAAACACAAATACCAGCACTAGATATCCTGAAGGGTGGGATGGGTTTAGTTCAATAGCAGAGCAGGTTTTTGGGACGTGGGCAGTCTCTAGCTGTAACAAGCATTACCTCTGCAATGATCAATGTTCTGAATGGGTGTAAGCTGAGAAGTCTTCTGCTCTCTGCAGACACAACCGTAGTAACAAAGGATCGAAAGGAAGGTTCCGTGCGATGGTCAAAGAGCAAAGACCAGGGAAATGTGGCCCGTGTGATCCCAACAGGTCTACATCTGTAATATTCTTGTTTTTACAGTGCTTCCTTGAAAGACAAACAAAGAAAAACATGGAGGTATATGATATAGCCAAGGATCCAATAGGATTTTGGCCATTAGCGGTGCAGTTTGACAATACTACAGTAACCAATTCCACATGCTAGTAAGAGAGAAAGCTAGATTTGGGTGTGAACAACAACTTTAAATTAATAGTATGATTGGGATGTTGTTGATGGAGAAATTTAGCAAGACACCCACTTTTGACCCATATAGACTGACTGGAGAAGTTGATTGATATTCATTTGTAGAATCCGCAAATCCTACAAATTAATATCAAATAAATGTATCTGATTAGTTAGTGGGTTCACTTATGCTATTATTTCCATTTATGTAATATAAAAAAAACAGTTACACTTGAATGAATTGCTAGTCTTGCTATTGTGCTCACCCACTAGCAACCACACTCCTGGGTTCCCTGTGGTTGTGCACGGCGAGGAGACCGGAGCTGTCGCAAAGCAGCATCACCATACTGTATACCAGACCCCATCCTCTCAGGGTCCAACTCCCCTGGAACAAAACAAAGGTTGGATGGTGGGGTACATGAAAATCTGTATATATAGTGGCACAATTGTAATCAAAGTGCAGGTGCTGTGGGGCTAATACTGTATCAACAGATTTCCCAGGGAGCTCCAAACTGCCCTGGAGTCAGGGGGTGGTACCTGACTCTATCTTGTTGAGGATTTTCCGCGCACATTGGACGAAGGCCTCTTCAACATTCTCTCCTGTTAAAGCGCTTGTCTCCAAGAACATCAGCTCTGACATGTGCAAGCAAACACACACTATATCACCAAACATAATGCCATTTATCTTCACACAAAACATCAACATTACTATGGAATCAAACACGCACAGCCAAATCATCCTGCACAATACATCCATTTGTCTATAAAAAAAAGGAATTGCAGTGTTCCCAGTAATAATAATAATAATAATAATAATAGATTATTATTTATTATTATTATTATTATTATTATTATTATTATTATTATTATTATTATTATTATTATGACGCAAACATCACACCCAAGCCAGTACAGCCAGAGCGCCAGAAGAAAACAATATCCACTGTACCATTCTCCTGGGCGAACCGTGAGGCTTCCAGGAATGTGACCTCTCTGTCAGCATCCAGGTCCTTCTTATTACCACAGAGGATGATGACTATGTTCTGACTGGCCAACATCCTGGCATCGCTCAGCCAAGTGGTCAGAGCATTGTATGTTTCACGACTGAGATAGAAAGAGGGAGATATAGAGAGAGAAAGAGTGATAGTTTGCAAAGGGTGTGATGGAGGATATTATAGGGTATAATTTGGGTTGCAAAACTTAAAAAAGGCCCTGTGAAAATGTACTTCCTTTTTTTTTTATGCTATCCAATAGGCTTATTTACCTAGTGATGTCATAGACCAGCAAGGCTCCTGCCGCTCCTCTGTAGTAGCTTCTAGTCACAGACCTGACAAACAGGAAATAATACACAGAGGTTATTGTGACCTGTGCCAACAGTATATGAATGCAAATGAAAGGAGTTTGAATCTCTGGCCACCTTCTGAAGGCTGTCACAATGCAACGATTTGGTGCATTTAGATTTTACTTCTATGTATTCATATAGTCACTTGAACAGCACAGGTTGACAAAAAGGTATTTCATAGATTATGTAGAGAACGCGTTTTCTACATAATGTACATATATTTTCCCCATCATACCTGAATCGCTCTTGTCCTGCAGTGTCCCAGATCTGCAATTTGACCATTTTGTTGACCACACCAATTATCTTTGAGCCAAACTCCACCCCAATGGTGTGGTTAGACTCATCCTTAACTGGAAAACAAAACAGACTTCCAATAAAATTATACAAGAAAATGCAATGTTAAATAAAACTATGTAGCACTGGAAATCTCAATAAATCTTTTGTAAACATTACAAATGACATCTTGTGTCAACATTTTTAATAAGCAGCACTATACTATACAGTGACATAAAGGCTTTACAGTGTCTGATGCTTCTGAAAACGTTAACAGGCAGAAGTATTGCATAAGTATATTTTCCTCTGACTTACATCTCTTCTCTATGAACTGATGCAGTAAACAAGACTTCCCTGTCCCAGCATTCCCAATAACCAGGAATTTAAACAGGAAATCTGAGGAGATAACAAAATTATGTAGTTTAAGTAGGTTATATTCCTATAGTTTTAACAAAGGAAAGCATAAACCAGGCATGTGCCAATTTGTGTATCATTATACAGCCGATTAAAAAAAACTATTAAAACGCATTGAACCACATTCTGAACAATATTATAACATATTGTTCTATGTTAACTATGCTGGAATTAGTTACATTTGTATACAATCATTAACAACCGACGATTGTTTAAAATGGATTATGGCTTGCCTCCTGGAATACCAGGACGTCTGGTACTATCTCTGCTAGAACCCTGGATAATACATCCGCTAGCTTAGCCTGTCAGCTATTTGTTTACGGTGAGAGCCCCTATCGATACACCTGCCCCATCCAATCGATATATGCGACCAGATGATGATGGTGATAATATAATTGTCAGTCGTAATACTCACCATAAGTCTCCGACATAGCCACGGTGACGTTCTGTTTCAATGTCTCTTGTTATTCGGACCAAAATATCTATACTAAACCTAACCCGAGAAAACAGATGGAGCCAAGTAAAGGAAAATCCAGATATCCGCGGAGCAAAGCCTGTGAAATGTTGCTTTCGACTTCCCGTAGTTATGTCTTCGTTTCAGAATAAAGGTGTTTTTAAAGCCAAGATCCATTACTGTATTACTAAAAACAATATATGGTATTTTCTTGCTCAACGGGTTAATGTAATCACTGTTGAACAATAACATATCACATAGAGGTCGTGATAAGTTGATCCTAAATAAAACCATAAAAACGATTATTGAACCACCACTCAATCATTAATGGTGTTACACCGCCCTCTAGTGGTCCTGTTCATTGCTGGACCAAAATATATATTGTTTCTTACAATGTGTAATCGGCACATTTATTAATAATTATTATTTAAACATTTATAGTACAGATAATTGCCGTATACACTAAAAGTAAGTATTATTTTCATAACCACATAAAAGCAAGAACGCGACCATATGATGGGTGGGCATAAAGTGTAGCGGCCACGCCCGCTCTTCCTATGAGCGAATGGATTGTACAGGTTCTACAAATGAGTCCCTCCTTCTATCCAGAATCTAGCGAAAGTCGCAGTTAGCTTGTTTAAACATGGCTACTGTACTCCCTGTTAGACCGCCCTGCGATAGCAACCCTGCCACTCCGGGAGCACAGTCAATTAAGGTAGTGATATGTATTCCTATCTTTCGAAATAAATACAAACAAAGAAAGATGGCAGTGTTTTGAAGACACGTGTGATTGTTTGCTTTGTGAAGAGCTGGTTCGTCAAAAGCTAGCGTTAGCTACCCTTGGTAATGAATGGTAACTCTGGTAGCAACGTTAGCAATTGCTTTGTTTCCAGTGTTCAGACCACTTGGAAGTTACTACGTCGCTGTGTTTACAAACAGTACTTTGCTGGGATTTATTAGAAGGTAAATTTGAACCAGGCAATCGGACCTGCGTTTAACCTAAACTAAGATTATACCACTACTAGTACAGAATGTACATGCTCATTTTGTAAAGCTTATTATGCAGTTGTCAAGTTACAATACTATAATACGTAATGATTATGCTAGTCCAGTAGGATTTAATGCGGCATAACAGGTGATTAGGTATTTTTTGAAGGCGCTCTGCTATTGCCCAGGCTCTTAAACCTTATTTTAAGTGAACTTCATAGAAGTTAAGTAGTTGAATAGTCTTCAGTTGTATGAGATTATCATTTAGCGATTTGTATTACGTGTTTACCTTCTACAGGAAGATGTAATAGAGGAGGTGTCCAACGATGGAAGCCAGCCTCCCAAGAGAAGGAGAATGGGTTCTGGGGATAGCTCCAGAAGTTGTGACACCTCCAGCCAAGAGCCTGGGTGAGTTGGCACACAAATACTAGCTGTCCTTCTTGGCAATGTGGTCACAAATAATATCTGTTTATTACATAACTGGATTCCGTGTTTGCTGTTCGATCCATTTGTACTACATTTTAACAAATGGTTCATACTGTATATATTCCATTATTAACTTTCTCATAGAATTAAAACATTTCACAAAAAGCATATTTTAAGGTCTGTTAAAACCCCTCTTTCTGCATCCATCCCATACAGTCCCACGTATTTCCCTGCAGAGAACTTGACCGAGTACAAGTGGCCAGCAGATGACACAGGAGAGTACTACATGCTGCAAGAGCAAGTCAGCGAGTACCTAGGAGTCACCTCCTTCAAAAGGAAATATCCCGGTATGCAAAAGTAAACCAGCTTGTTATGTTGTTGGTCTCTGCAACCATACACTTGCAGCTGTTGAACTGTATGGGATAAGATATGAATGAATGTCAGAGTTGTGTAGTAGCCTAAGTGAGACTTTACAAATGCTGTTTACAAGTGCTGTACAACTGTCAACAGCCTTGGAGTTGATATGGTAATGCTAAACATAACAGTGACCGTAAAGTAATGTTTTAAATGTTTTGTAGTAGTCAAAATTGGGAACATGTTTAGTGTCTCATATTACTGTTCTGTCTTTTTATTGACAATGAAAAGGAGAGTCCTCGCTGCACCCAGCTTTGGAGAGTGTCCTTTATTTATTTTTTTATTTATGTTGTAGTTGGCATATGCAGGACTAGTGTTCTCATTGCATCTATGCAGACTTGGAGAGGAGAGATTTGTCCCACAAAGAGAAGCTTTACCTGCGAGAACAGAATGTCATCACAGAGACACAGTGCACTCTGGGTAGGAAGCATTGTAACATCTATCATCATTTATAACATTGTACAATGATTTGTGCAATGTCAATATTCAAAAACAGCTTTGAATACCAACTTGGCTTTTCTCTGTTGTATTGGGTTTATGTAAGAGGAGTGTGTTTTTGTTTGTTTCCAGGTCTCACTGCCCTCCGGAGTGATGAGGTGATTGATCTGATGATAAAAGAGTATCCCACCAAACACTCTGAGTACTCAGTCATTCTGCAGGAGAGAGAACGGCAAAGGATAGCTAAAGAATACTCTGTAAGTGGACATTTTCCTTTCTGTCTAGCTTCTTAAAGGTGCCTAGCGTAGGTCTTTAGTTTTTTAAGGAAATGTACATGTATTATTTAGATTTTGGTGGCATATTTATGAACCTCACCCATTCACCAAATTTCTAGGTTGTCTATAACAGCCTTTATACTCCTTTTTATATGTAAAGGACACTGGTAGGTGTCGTTTATTCACATTCACTATTACTGGTGTGGTTCTGCATTCTGACTCTACAGCGGAAAGCAGTGCAGCGAAATGCAATCCACAAACACTAACGAGCATCCAGCTCTAGCACAAACTCCTAGTAAGACCAAAAAATAAAAAAGAATAAAGGTTTTATCTGCTAAAGTCTAAAAGGCTTTAGCAAAGTGTTTGAGGTTTGGAGAGACTGTTGTTTGATTTTTTATTTAGATCAGTTGACCTAGAGTTGGCTTTTACACTCTTGAACAGGTAAGCTAACATTACTGCAAGTGAAATGAATAGGCTAGTGTGATTTTGTGTTGTAGTTGTGTTATGGGAGCTTGTCTGCTGACAAGTTGCTACAGTATCTGTTTGCATAACAAAATACAGTCTTGAGGGGATAACGTCAGGTAATTCATCCCAACCCATTGGTAAACTCTTGTAAATTGGCTTGATAAAATATTACTGTTACAATGCAGAGGGAGGTGTGTGCTAGTTCGCAGCAGACTGTGACTGCGGTCAATTCGCAGCAGACTGTGACTGCGGTCAATTCGCAGCAGTCTGCAGTGTCTCTGCTTTAGCATATTATGCAGCGAAGGCTCACTTATGAGTGAGAACACAGGCGGTTTAGGGAGGGGAGGGGCTCAAAACTATGCTAGGCACATTTGAACGTACTGGAGGGGAGAATGAGGATGGCTGAAGATGTTGTTACAATACCAGGGGAATGCTATACAGTCTATTAGGCAGCAAGTCCTGTTCACCTGCTATAGGCAGAATAATGGTGATACTTTTCAGTTAAACTGCCTTTCCAGCAGCAAGTCTTTCTTTCCTGTTAACAGCAAATGCAGCAACAGAACCCTCAAAAGGTGGAAGCCAGTAAGGTTCCTGAGTACATTAAGAAGGCAGCCAAGAAGGCAGCAGAGTTCAACAGCAATTTCAACAGGGAGCGCATGGAGGAGAGGAGAGCATACTTTGACCTCCAAACACACGTATGTAAAAAAGAAATTTGTGTGTATATGGTGAAGAGTATTTTTTTTTTAAATGTATTTTTTAATTTAAAAGAAAATGCTCTTCACCATATACAGTTAGTTTATGTACAGTATACATACTTGCATATAGGAAGTGTTGTGGTTTATATGTCAAGAGGACAGTTACTACAAACGGCCTTTATATTTGTCACTACCTTCGACAGTATGATTGGTGAGATAACGGGTGGGGCAGGCAGCCAGGGTTAGGCAGGCTAAACACTCATTAGTAACTCATTTTAAAAAACATACAGAGCCCAGTTTCATCTTGTCATCATGGGAAGGGACTGTTATCCATTGTAGCTATACATGTGTGTTGTGTTACAGATCATCCAGGTGCCCCAGGGAAGATTTAAGGTGTTGGCTCCAGAGCTCACCAGAACTGGGCCCTATCCTGTAGCCCTCATACCAGGACAGTTTCAGGACTATTACAAGAGGTACACACTATCAGAAATAGCCATATCACACTGTGTTGGCTATGTGTTTCTTGTTTTATCTGGCTAACTGTGTTGTTTTACAGGTACTCGCCCAATGAGCTTCGCTACTTACCACTGAACACTGCTCTCTTTGAGCCTCCTCTTGATCCAGAACTTCCTGCACTGGACTCAGAACCCGACTCAGACGATGCAGAGGATGGCAAGGATGAGAAGAAAAAGAACTCTTCTGTAAGACATTCTCAATACCACTGAAAACCCACTTCCACTGCATGTACTGTAGTGGATTTGGATGGGCATTGTAGCATTTTTACTTTGGGCAGAAACCTCTGTCAGTACCTTTGGCCTATCGGATAGTTGGTATATTTACTGTTTAAGACGTTTAAGCAGAAAAGTGCTTAAACCTAAAACATTTTAAAGTGACATGTTAATGGGGAAAACCTTCCTACTCGGCCAGCCTTTACAAGACTGCGCTGCATAGGGTCCAGGAACTTCTTCAGCGCATCCATCATTTCCCTCTGCCCTCTCTCCTGGTCTCCCTCAGGACAGTTCTTCAGGCAACACATCAGACGTAGAGAGCCAGGAGGGGGGAGGGCACAGCCACAAGTCCAAGACCAAGGACAGGATGGTCACGCCAGGAAAGGATGCTTCCCAGCGCCACCATGGCTCCCATAAAACAGCAGCCACCCATGGGTACAAGGTAGAGGATACAACCACCTGAAATCTCCTATCCTCCAACAACAGCAGCACTTTGTTACCCCCTCTTCCTCTTTCTGTCACTACTATTCCCTCACCCTAGCTTTCTTCACTGCATTCTCCGACTACTACAGTTCAACAGCACTTTCAACTGGGAGACCCTGACCCATATACCTGTATACACACAGATGCACACCTGCTGTGGGTGCAATCTCCAGTCAGTGTTTTTCGTGTTTTGAAAATAGAATTTTTCTTTTCAATATCAGACTCTGAGCAATAAGAACAATTTAAAGGAACAGTTCGTAAATTCCTCTCTTGCTGCACTTTTTTCAGTTTTCCCTGAAGACAATTTTGAAGTTCTAAAGTTTTAACTTTCCATCTGAAGGTCTTGAATGAATATATATTATCTTGTCTGCCCTTACTTGTCAAAAGATAAGACGAGTTAGCAGATATTTCGGCTGCTAATTTTATTGTTTCCGTCTTTTTAGGAAAAAATATAATTGTTTTGTTACAATACAAATATTACTATGGAAATCTTAAACAATAGTTGCTGTTAACACTAGAGAGTTTAAACATTTATATCTATAATACTACACTACTATACTAATACTATATAAATGTGGAATGCACTTAACTATGTTTAGAGTGTATGTCTATTATACTGTGTTTTAACACCAGTAATGTACTGTCTTCTGTTTAGAATGATCATTTGTTTGATATGGGGCTTGCTACCTGTTACCATATGTCGGAGAGAGATTTATATTGTAGGACAAACTACCCTGTTCACACTGCTGCTGATCTGTGCTGACAGTCATGAAAAACATATAGGTTTTGTTGACAACCTGTAATGCATTATTCATATATTTACTTTTTAATTAACACATCTGTAGCAAGGCCACATTTTACCACAAGCTGTGATTTCCAGAGTAATGTAATTTTAACAAGCCTTTATGTGGACCAAGCTAAGTCCACTTAATGTTTGTTCAGTTTAGCTTTGTGGTGTGAACAGGGTCCCATTTAATTTATGTGTTATAAGGTTTAAAATGTAAGGCTAAACATTATAAAAGGTTTACGTCTACAGCATTGTTATATATA
>JAODUG010066498.1:0-13905 GCA_027564795.1 Aphredoderus sayanus
GTTGGCCTTTTGAGCTATCAAGTCTTAACTTCTTTCAGTTATCTGGGGCCATCCTGCGGCACCATCAGATTGTTTTTTAAACTGGCATTGCTGTATTTGTTTTTTGTCGTGCCTTTTAACCCTCCGATTGTCTTCGGGTTTCAAACACACCTTGTTCTAGCAATGCACATCATGTCTGCAAGCTGTAGAAATAGGTTTAGCGCCTTTTACCTGCCATACAGAGCTAGTGATTTGGGTCATTTTGACCCAGAAGACATCACAAGGGTTAAGTAACAAATATTCCCCATTATGAAATATTTCAAAACCAAAAAAGAGTAGTAAAGAATGTATTTTAATCATTAAATACAAAAAAGTCAACAGTGATGACTAAATAGAACAATAGAAAAGGCACAATAATTTACTTGAAAATTCACTCTGTGCCATGAAAAATAAAACTCCTTTCTTCTACTGTGGTTGAAAATATATGGCGATCTTTCTGACATGATTTCAATGTATTTTACACTCAAATCCCGTGGCAGTAATGGCTTGGCATGAAGCAGTGTTGAGGTCAACTTCTCCCTGTAGCATCAAAATGAAGGCCTGTGGGATAAGAAAATGTTGGAAAAATATAAATGTCATCCATCATCAATGGCTATTTTGCTGAGACGTGGTCAAATGGTTACGGCATAAGCCTACTAGCCTCAAATAACTGTATAAATCGTAGGTATGCAATCCCTGTTCTGATTATTGTAAAACAAAGCTACTGTATTAATGAGCGCTATGTTTACAAGACCTTGTGAGTGCAGGTAAACAGGTAAATATACTTACCAATACATGTGGTGGTTTCACAGGAAAGAACAGACCTTCTGTGGCCTGAAAGGATTAGTGCTTGACGATACGCCAGTCAGGAGGGGGTCTTGCAGAGCATTCTGCATGCAAAACTGTTGTAGTTCTGCGGCTGCCTGAGAGACCTGGATGTATTTAAACAGGAGTCAAATAAACAATGGCTAAATCATGACTGCTGATTACGTAAGTATTATCTGTGAACACATTAATGGACCATACGCAGTCTACTACTGTACAATACATTTGCACAATCTGACTTAATTTATACTCGGGCTTCTAATGTGTCAAATACTTCCAGTCCCACCATAGAACTCGAGTCACACGCCCTTAGCTACTAGTAGCGGCTAACGGATCTACCGCAACAAATGTGTATCCATTTATAGAAAACGTACCTTCACTCTGTTTATGCTGGCTTCAAAACGCAGCTGCTGTACAACTTTCTTCATGGCAACAAGATTTGAAGAACCTGACATTTCTACGGTCCAAAAAAAAATACTTTAATACTGCGCGGTTGGATATCCAGTTGGATGTAGAGACAATAGCAAATATGATGACATCCGGGATCCGGTTTATGTGTGACTGCAATATAGTTTAATTTCGGTAGTGGGCAGCGAAGAGTAAATCGATGTACAATAAAATTAAACACTAAAAACAAAACTCTTTATTGCACTATTTGACCAGTAGGCAGCAGATTATAGTTTAGATAATTTGCCAGACTAATGTACATCGATAAAATCAAATATCAGCTTGAGTAAAGAAACTAAAAATGTCTGCTAGAAACAACAAGTGAACAGAATGCTCTATACATTTGATAATACCTAAAATGTATCCCAAAATCTAAATGCTGGTTTGCCCAAAGCACAATATATACTCACACAAAAGTGTTCCCTTGTTAAATAGTTTAGTTAATGCTCTCAATGTCCACGATAACTCAAAATAAAAATAAAATGGCAAAACATGTATAGAGCCAGTGGCATCCTGAGGCAATACTAAATGGCATTCAATCATGAATTGTCAGTCACTGGATTGGTAATTCATTCAGTCATGGATCTGTACAAATATAATCCAAGAATGGCACTTGATTAGACCATCCTCAGGAAAGACTGTTGAAAGACCAGATTCTGTACTTTGAAGTCACCAAGGAGTCTAGACATTGGATAGTGCTAGTCTTGCCAGCTCCCTCGCTTCTGTCTGGAGTAACTGAAAAGGGAGGAGGCAAATGTCAGTTGGTCCTATCAAGTTAGCATAGTGAAGTGAAAAAAGTGAAGGGCAGAACAAGACACTGCAGTACTGTAGATTTTAAAATAATGGGTGGGTGTGTTCTTAGACCACACATGCACAGATGTAAACTTACATTTTATGCTGACTACTTAAGAATAAAAACCACACAACTACAAGTAACAGCAGGTAGTTCATAAAAGACTGGGCTATACCACCTAAATGTAAATGTACCTGCTGTCTGGCATGAGGTGGAGTGTGCGGTAAAGCTCTGCTGTGGATGGCACAGTGGGGCTATGAATAGCTTTAGGAGTAGACACTGTAGCGTAGGGGGTTGGTTTGGGAAGGTTAGCTGGAGTGCGGGACAGCCTCACTTCAGGCTCACTTCCTGCAATTCAAAGTATACAGTTTTTTGACATGCAATTGATGTAGCGATGCTTAGTGGCAAATACAAACATATCACTACATACACTATATTACTACAATGAGGGCATCGTTTTATTTACAAATCTGAGAGACCAAGGATATTTATATTTCCAAATCACTCGTGGAAAACACCAATAACGCCTTCTTGATGTTATTTACATATAGTAAACAGTAGTAGTTGTGTAACAGTATAACACATTTACAGTTTATCGTAATGTTGTCATTCCCATTATTGGGAAACTACAACTATTGATGGGCCATGTGGCACTTAGTTTGAGACAAGACAATGTGATTCCCTTCAGATTATGTCACATTCCTGTTAGTAGAATTTACTGCATCTCACTGAATTTAATGCATCTTGATGAGTTTTACAAGAAAGGAGAAAATGTGTGGGATTTACCAATGCAGCAATTACAACATATGGCAATAAATCTACATTATGCAAATAGTATTGAGAGTTAGTCTGACTGAATACCAAGACAACTTACTGATCGATAAGACACTCTGAGAATCGGACAAGGACAGTCTCTTACGGTCGACAAAGGGAGTCATGTTCAAAAACTGAGTTTTGAGCCAGGAGGCACGATCCTCCTCAAAGGCCTTTTTCTGTGAACAGAAATGCCACGGGAATGTGATTAGTAAACAGGGTCACCATTTAAAAAACAGCCACAAAACACATACTGTTCTCTAACAAAGCCAGAACACAAGACCATTACAGTACCTCATGACCCAGTCTAATAGCAGCCTCCGTGAAGTTCCTCCTCTCCTTATCAAAGTTTCTCTTTTGCTCTTCAAAGAGCCTCCACTCTTCCTTAAGTCGCTCTTTCTCCTCTAGGGTGTAGCAGTCATTAAGAAGAGCAGCAGTTTCATCATCAAACGATGAGTGCAGTTGTTGCTGTAAAACAAACACTTCTATGCTCAACCATTTACCAGATTCTCCAATAAATAAATATTAAAAAACACGCAATAGTTTTCATGCATACATTGCATAGGCCGTCACAATAATGTGTGACAGACAACAGTATATAGACCTTACAGTGAAATGTACAGTATATGGTGGAACACTGTATTGCTATGGACCTGGAGGAGCTGTTGCTGTGTGTAAATGAAGTCTTTGCACTGCTGAACCTCCTGCCTCATCTTCTCCATCTCCTCGTCGTGGATAACCCTGGACACCACGTCCTTGGCAGACTGCTGCTGAGACTGCACTAGTGATGCTAGGCAGACAAACACCAGCAGCCACGTGAACGCAAATTCATATTAATTTTCAGTGGACATGTAAAGATATGAAGATATTTATTCCAGCATTCCATGATGTGAGGACGGGAGTAAACCAATGATCATTTTTGGGTGATGCAATTCCTTAAGGATGTGGTATGATGACAAATGCAGGCTGAAGGCAACAGTATGGAAGTGTTGTAATAACCTTGGCTGCCCAGTTTCTCCATGTGATTCTTCAGCCTTCTCCACTGCATACGGATGCTGATCGCAAGTTGTTCTCTAGCGTGCTCGCAGGATTGGTCTAGGGTCTCCCTGCTAGACTCGCAAAGCTCTCCTTCTCCATCTGAGCATGCCTGTTTACAAGGGAAAGGGCTTCAGTTTGACTTTTCCCCCTGAGAAATCAGTCTGGAGAGGCAAGCAATCCTGTCAATTCTGTCAGGTATATCAGGTCAGCGTCATACTGGTAGCTACGGGTGTGGTGTGATTACAGCAAAAGTGACTGAAAAACAGTGGCAGTTCCTACAGATGGACAGATGGTTCATCCAATCACCTGCCATGCCACCTGGATGGCTCCCCAGATGGTTGTGTGCATAGAACTATACATGTTTGTGTGTAACAAACATCTGGCCTCTCATGTGTTTGTTTTTGTTTTTAATATACCGGTTCCAGACTGTCATCACCGCAGGCACTTCTTGAGCAGGGCTTGCGTGGACTTAAGATGGACACCATCTCTTTCTTCATATGCTGGAGGACTTTCTTCAGCTCTGCATTCTCGAGCATCAGAGACCTCTGTCGGTCCTCATACTCCTTTAGCATGGATTTGTACATTTGCTCCTCATGGCTGCAGAAACACATTTAGAAAGGATTTGGGAAAACACCATGCATTTAAACATTTGGTAAAGCATTTCTCTTGACAGTTGACAGTACATGGAAAGACATTACCTGGTGCCTATTTTTGTCGATTTCCATTGCCGCCTTTTGCCATCTGACCGTCCCAGATAGTTCAATACATCAATGGCTAGTTGGGGAAATTAAGGAAAGTGATACAGATGTCAGGTGTTGATAACAATATTTATTTATTCCATTTAATCCACATTGTTTGATTTGAGCTAGTAGTACTATCTACTTTTCTCCTCGTGTCTGACACGCAAGATTGAGCATATGGCTCAGGATTCGCACTCAATGGCTACTGCTCAAAGCTGCGCTTCAAAAGTCCACAGGGTTAGTGGGTGACATTTGTGAACCGTCGCCTCTGTGAGTGGTGTCCCTGCTCCTTCGCCACGTCGAATGCACTGAATCACGCTGTTCCCAAATCCACTATGCAGCCATAACAGCGTTTCAAGTCAAGACTCACCTACCCTGGTGTAACCAGAATTCACTTTGTGAATATAATCTCAGCTAAAAAGACTTATCTGACAGCAATAGTCAGGCAGAGGCAGGCTAAGAGAGACGAACAGTAAAAATAAAAAAAAACATAGCTTACCAATTAATAATAAAATAGTACTTTTAACCAACTTGCATTTCTGCTGCCCACTACTGTAGCATCGTTTACTAGGCTCCAGCAGAAACGTAATATGTAACTTAATCGATCAAATCGAGATCAAATTTCGATTAAATGCACAGCCGTATGTTTAGGTAGAATTTAAAGTGTGATGAATGCTGTCCAGTACCTAGTTTCTTGTCTCTTTTGTCTATCAGCAGCTGGCTGAGGCGCTCCTTCAGCTTCACACACTCCCTCTCTTTCCTCCTGGCATCGTGGCTGTACTGAGAGGCACGGCTAGTGACGATGCTCTGCAGCTTGTGCATCTGTCCGGTGGCATAACACACAGTCAGGTGCACACGGCCACAAAGAGCACAATTAAGGCAATCACTGGTGTCGCCAAAACCAAAGAAGAGACAGATAAGTAACCTCGTCCTTTTCCGTTTTTAAGCAGCTCTGCAACGTTTTCATTTTCAGTTGTAGCTGTCTCTCAGTCTCGTGTAGTCCAGAAGTCTCCCTTCTGGACAGTTCCAGCTGATCCTGGAAAGAAAAAGCCCAAACCCTTTTGTTTGAAAGAGGCGCTAGAGAACAGCTGTTGTTTTGCAACTCACAACCCACGCCCAAGCGCGCCTGAGATTGGCTTGCATTTTCTCTTTACCCCTCCTTCCAACTCACACCATTCTCTACCCCGACAGCAGTGGATAGTATTGATTCAAAACACTGCACTGGTAAAGACGCACCTATAAAGGTACAAACAACATCAAGGACCAGCAAGGGTCTAGACCAGGGATATAGCCTCGTGCATCCTGATCTCACAAGCTACAGTTTGACTTACCAGTTTGGAAAACCTCAATTAAAAAGCGCATGTTATAAAGGTGGTGCAAATACATTTCAGTAAAAAACTTCACATACGATTACTATCTTTATCTCACCCAATCAGAATGTTTAAATCAGCATGAGCGCCAGTGGAAACCAAAAAATGTTTTTGTGGTCTGGAATCTTTGGGATTCCAGATACTCTCTGCAAAAGGAAATTGAAGCTCACAAGATCTGGATGATCTCACAAGGCTACAAGGCCTACTGTAGTCTCGCAGAGCCAGCCTTTAATTATGTAAAGTTTGGCTAAAGCTGGCTAACTGCATCAAGACCCGTCTAGTTGACAAGAGAGGTACTTTGATTGGCATGCACGACGACCAACTACTGTACATGTACTCAATGACCGTTGGAGTCACTAAGTCGGACATTAAACCTACACAGGAATTATTTGGGAAACTTAACATGACTTTGGCTGTTTGCATGTCTTGTAAATCTGTTAAGTAGGCTACGGTTACTGCTTAAAATATATTGAAGATTTAAAAATAGTAAATAAAGCACTGCACTAGCGTCGTACCGAAATTACGCAAACAAACACTTGTGAGTGACAATGCTAACAGCCAATTGAAATCAACAGTACAACTTCCTGAACGTGCTGTCGAGCTTACAGAGGTAAACAAGAGGCGGAGACTAGCAGACCTGCATGAGAGACCTATTGGGACCTACCTTCAGCCTGGAGTTGCTGACCTGCAGGTGCTCCAGGGTGGTGGAGCACTTGAGCTGGTCTCTCTCCAGCTCCTCCAGGGCGCGCTGACTGCGGCGGTGTGCCTGCAGTAGCTCATAAACGGTGTTCAGAATGGGCACGGTGCTCAGGGCCGCTCCTTCGGTTGAGCTGGCCCCAGTGGAGGAGATTGCGGAGGAGAGACCCAGTGACGCCATCTCCTGTTGAATCAAAGACAATTATGTGATGCGCCAACACAATGAGATATGCAAATGGCTTCATCATCACTGTACCTGGTTGATGTAGGAAATGCATTGAGGAATATTGTCCTCGGTGCAAAAGGCACTTAAGACACTGTAAGAGCTTTTAGACAGGGGCAAGGACGAGTGCATAGACACAAGGTTGTTTTGCCTGGAGGGAGACGTCGTCATCCGTGATATACTGGATATCTCATGGTTCCCTACAATGACAAAACAGAGCTATGGCTGAAACCACATACCTCCTGCTTTTAGACTTGACCCAGGCTACGGCAACTAAAATAAGAAACGAGAACACGAATATAGGGCACCTTCAGTTGATCTATTTAGAAGAAAAGTAGCCCATGGGCCCTTCTGTTCTTGAAATGTATATACTCAGACTGGCAGAGCGGATTACCCATTGATGTGTCTACTGGCGGAGTTGTCCACCACTCTCCCATATCGCCAGATGTCAGGACACTGGCGAGAGCATCAGTTTTGTGAGAGGTGTGGGTGGATTATGCGTCACTAGCTGGGAGAGGCTCCCACTGGAACGGAGTCCTGAAATAGAAACATGAAGCAATGACATACATAGACAGACACACAGTGGATAATCTACTAGGTTGACTATCTGCACAGGATTAGGATTATTTGGGTTGTACTGGGCTATACCATTTATCCACATCAATAAACAAATGTATTACATTCCTTCTGTGTGCTGAACTGGTCCATATTCAGAAATTAGTTTAGTTTGACGTTTCTAATTTATATTGACTGAATGAGGACATTCGAAGAGAGTGTAACTAAGTAGAGTTATCTAGTAATCCATACCGCATTCTTATCTAAAGTGACATTCTCATGATACAACACAGCCTACTGTAACGTAATGCGTGGAGAATGTGCTGATGGCAAGTAAACAGTCACCAGAACACACTATTAAGCGTCACTGTCGATTACAGTATTTGTTAATAAAGTTTCACATTTCCCTTTAACGTCACTATCGTGCAGGTGATAATGTACTATCAGTTGGCAGTACTAGTGACGATATAGTAACGTACTTCATTATAAGACTATAAAACAGGCATACAGTGAATTCAAATACAACCCAAGCAAAGCAACAGCTACGGTTAAAGGGAAAATTAACACCATTAGCAAACTCACAGTACGTTAACAGTAACATTGCAAATGGCATGCTACAGTAGAAGTACTCACGCCAACGAATCCCAGAATGGCAAACTGATGATAAATTATATACCACGTGTCCTATTGGGAATACAGTCCGTTTTCTGAGGTAACGTAGAAAAGTGGTTCCAAGTTCCTTGCCTACTGTAGCTCGTCAGCCGCAATAACTTACAGTATGTGGTTGAACTCTCCGATAACCTCAATGCAGCACGAATAGTAAAAGTCCTACCGCCAGCGGCGGATTGTTTTGAAGCCTATTCCCGTGCTGGCTTCGAACCAAAAACGGCTGTCATTGGAACTTGCGTCGTCAAGGAACCAGTATCTAAGCCGTGCATTGGACGTGCATTTGGGAGAGTACAATTATACAAATGAGAGGTGCAGTCAGGTGTTATTGAAAATAACGTAGTGTTGCACCCCCTGGCGACAGCTATGAGGCGTTCCTCCTCCAAGCGCATTAGAAACCAAGCACTTACTTACATATGTAATGTAGTCTCAATGATTTCTTATACAAATAACAGTTAACCCTCATGATGTATTTAGGTTCAAAATTACACAATTCACTAGCTCTTTGTGGCAGATAGAAGGCGATACACCTAATTCTACATCTTAGACAGATATATGATGTGCAGTGCTGGCACAGCAAGGTGTGAGTTTAAAACCCGAGGACAACAGGAGGGTTAAAAGGCACAAAAAAATAAAATATAAAGAAATAATTTATAAAGAAATAAATTAAAAAAACACACAAAATCAGATGGCGCCCTCTGGTGGCATAATTCAATAGAATTAAGGACAAGAGGAAGGTCAATAAAACGTGTATTTACATCAGACAGAAATATTGTGTTTATAAGTGCGAAGTGAATTACAATTAGTACAATAGCAATTATTATTACAAGAAGCACATTTTCTTCATCTTGCTTAAGGATGTTTACAAGTAGGCCAACTCCGGGATTTAGTTATAGTATTGCAGAGTAAAACATGCCAATATCACTCCTGAATTACATCAAAATAAATTGTATTGAACTAGGCTATTATTAATTCTCATTATGTCAACAACAACATGTGAAGACAGAATTGCACCACTACGGGGTTCGCCCAAAGCAAAAACAGTGAGATGTGCAGCAAAGAGATAACTCTTCATCACTCTGGTATCTCCCAGACTCAGGCTGGTCCCTGCACTCTGCTATAAAGGCCTGAACGCAAGACATCTGTAGCTTGTCCTCCTGGTGTTGCTGAAGAAAAGACAGATACAGCCGTTAAAGTAAGTACAAGAGAATATAACAGGACAATCTATATAAAAAATACTGTATGTCAATCACAAAGTATTAGTAGTAAGTGATTGGTGTAATGCTGGTGGTGATCAGATCCCAAGCTGACCTTGATGGTGTCATATGTTTCTGTGATGAGGGCGATGAACACACTGAGCACCATATAGATGAAAAGGGAGATATAGGAACAAAGGTAGAGTCTGCTGAAAAGCCACACCAAGTAGCTTTCCTCCTTCAGCTTGTTAAACGTAGAGTACATGTCATCCCCGTTGATGAGAGAGAAGAGACACTCTGAGACCTTATCCATTGTTCGGAACTGAAGACACAATATAGTGACAACTGCTGAGTGAATTCAGCCACCTTGGGGGTAGCTTGAACACCAAACGTATCTGTGTATGTATGCTGGGTATATGATTATGGGGTAGTTCACTTACTTTCTCATGGTAAGGCCCGAGCACTATCCAACCACAGAAGCAGTATCCAAGATAGATCATGGCAGCACAGCAGGAGAACCGGATAACGTTTGGGAAAGCTGCCCTGAGGGTTAGGATGAGGATCTGAAGGGGAATAAGAGGAGCCCCTCAGCTAATACAAATCATGAATGTACTACTGTATGTATAAACAAATGGTTTTGTGCAAGTTCCTACATTGTACTTCTTGAAGAAGCCAAGGTAACGAATCACCCCAACCCAGACAAGCATCGTGGCTGTGCCCAACAAAATACTGCAAACATCATAGTTTGTCAGGGACTGTAAAAGGAAAGATGATTATCAGTCAGTTTTTATTCCACAAAGTAAGGTTTTGGCCAAAATACCTTAAAAGGCAAATTGGAGAGAACATACCTTTGTTTGTATTCCTATTTTGAGGGTGGATCCAGCTATGGTCAATGTATCGCTGACAATAATAAGTATGTACCAGCCATTCACAAACTCCATGCGATCTGACCAGGACACCATTTTTTTGAAGTATACATGGAAAAATGTGTTGAACTCCTGGATTAGAGAAGCGTACATACAATCTTAACAGCATGTCAACAACTAGAAAAGAGTCGTCTATAAAACATGAGACATTATATAAGAAGGCAAATTCAATTTGGACTTAAGACCACTAGGTGACTCTGTAGACCAATTTCTGTATAAGAGCGTTGCGTTCTGCAGTATTGAATTGCTGTTACATGCTTGGAAGTAATGTTGCGAAGACATGTAAACTTTAATAGCAAAGATCTTAATTTTCATAACTTACAAATTGAAGCTTGATTCCCTTGATGATACATCGTGAACAGAGAATGAGAGAAGTGAAGCAGGCAACTATGACCAAAGCGTCCAACAGCAGAAGAGTATGGTCATATGTCACACCTAAATGTAAAAGAACCATAAACGTCATGTGGGTTGCAGTGGTGGTGGGTGGGCTATATGTAAAATATAGCTTGTTCCACTTACTTGTGGTGCTTTCCACTTTCCAGTCTTTGCATTCATGAAGTACAACATCATTTTGCATTCTCACTGTTATCATTCCACTATGAGCATGATTATCAAACATTATCTGTATGAAATCAGTATTTTGTAAGTCACAAAAAATAGGTCACATTTGTAAATACAAACACAGGTAATTTCTTGATAAAAAAAAAAAAAAAAAGATTACACAATTCTCTTACTGTACATTTATGTTTTCTATTCATAATTAGTACTGTCTAGTAAATATTTAGTTTTTAAATTTAGTTAGTTAACACTTAACCACCTACTATTACATGGAAATCATAACAGTCTGGAAGCTCATGATGGCGCACAGTCTGCAGATTGATGGCTTTCAGAGTAAGGTAGATGTTCACCGATAGCAGTCTACACAGATAAATGTTAATTATCTGGGAGTCTCACAACAGAATCTGGGGAAGCCAGTAGGCTACATTAAGGTAATCACCTTTGAAAATCTAGAGAGAAGTTAAGACATCTGGCCAAAGTGTCATTGTAGAGTGGCCACACAGGGTATATGGAAATACATGCTGAAAAAAATCAAGACCATATTTTGAGGAACTACATTTGATTATGATTATGATAGTGATTGAAGAAGTGCTCCTCAGCAACAGTGTTCCTCATTTCTTGCAGTCACAAGTAAATCCACTTTGCAATTATTTTCCATTTGTGGCATGAATCACTGACCATATGAAACATTTGCCACAACAAAAATGTGGTAACACACAGCAATGCTGAAATCATTGTGTATCTATCTTTCTGTATACTGCATTTTTGTTTAGATTTCAATCAGAGGTCTGTATAATACTTTTTACCTTTCTCAATATCCGGATCAATGTCAAAGGTCTCATTGCCTGGGTATATGTTTACATTCCTGTAGAACTCTTGACATAGGGACAGAGGAGTGTCTACATTATCAGCCCTCTTATAAGCATGGTTTCCCACTGTTAGGTTATGGAGATTCAAATACTGAAAAGCAATTCGTTTTGACAGAAATGTGATCCACATTTTACATTCACTAGTACATGGTGACAATGTGAAATTATTGGAATGATGTGTGTTTGTATTGTATCACTATTTGTAATGACTGTGATTTAAAACACATAAAATGGTTTCAACGGTTCTACCAAAATATTTCAGTACCCTACTGATGATGTAATCGATGTGTTCATACACATCTGCTTTCCTATATAGAGCATATGCTTTATGGCTCTGGTCCTTGTATCCTTTCAGAAACAGATGCTTGAATGTTATAAGGTTTTCATCTTTGAAGGTGACCATCATCTCATTGCTCAGGCCGAAAGACACCAACTGAAGAAAACAATTAAACATATTTTCACCTTTCTGTGAGAGTACAATACACCATTTGACCTTTTTGGATCAGCATACCTGGACTGTGATGATCACAATTTTGAAGATTTGTAACATAAGTTTCCAGGGTTTGCGACCGCGTGCTCTGTATTTCTCACAGGGGTTCATGAAGAAGAACTTGAGTTTCCTTCTGAAGTTCTCCACCACCTCCGACTCAGGGCTTTGCCTTGAAGCAACATGGGACTTGATTTCTTCCATTGAGTCTTGAAATAAACATTTTTCAAGGAGAGAAAGAGTATTTCATAACCTTGCCAATTGGATAATACAATGAAATAGAATGTCAGCTACTGTATACAGCACTGCACACATACAGTATCCTGTCATTTTTATTTTGGTTTTGTTTTGTTGCATGTAAAGTTCATGTGACCATTTTGTAGGCTGTCTGGAATATGTTTAGTATATCAATTATATTAGTGAGTGTGAGCTTTAAGAGAATAAATCAGAGTTTTAATTTTAGCCATACCATTCATCTGATGTTTATCAAACTGGTTAATCTGCTTGTATGAAATGCTGTAGTTCACTCATTCTTTATAACTTCAACCTATTTAAAGACACACACCTTATATTGCAGTTTTCAGGTTTGTAGGTTTATATATTAAAATGCCAATAAGCAGATGCTTATAGGTAAGTGAAGGTTTATGACCTAACTACAGCTCTCACCATAATCATATTGTGCCCAGGGCATGTTACCTGTGTGATTTCAGGTTCAAAGCACGCATACACATGAAAAGATAAGGACAGAGATTCAATACAAAATGAATTAGCCTACCTGCAAAGTGCTGCCTCGTGCCTGTGAGTTGTCAGAGAAGTGTTATTGCCAAGAGAGTGTATTTGGTGTGTATCACCACAACAGTCTAGACCACAATGACATTGTCATTGCTGCACGTCATTTTGTGCTTTTCCAGTTTTTCCAGATCTACATGGAGGAATGCAATTAACTCCTTAAATACAATTAACCTCTTAGAAAATAATTATACAACAGTTTGCACAATATTATTAAAATGCACATTGGCCAAATGCTAACAGAATAAAAATGTTTTTACAGTAAAATGTGCTTATTTTTGTGATATACAGTAATCATTTATAAATCTTATGATTACGTTTATTATCATGTCTGACAAACAATAATATCAACTAGCAATAGGACAAATTCCACACAGCCACACATGTACAGTATGAAATTTCGTTTTCTCAGGCAAAACCATTATTTTCCAAAAAAGCAATTCCAGATCCACGTCTGTAGTGATTAAGAATTTGTCACCGACTTAATGCTGTACAAAGACAAAACATGACCCAAATGGATTAGTTTAGCTCATTAAATGTGTTATCCAACATGCATTCCAGTGTTTACACATTTTGTCTTTACTGCACCAAAATTGTAGCTGCCATTGGTCAGGTTACACTTTCAAACAAATCGCTCAGGAGGAGCGATGAGCAGCAATGGTGAGAGATGAGTAAACGTCTCAGAATAGGAACTTCTGTGATTCCTGATTACATGTCCATAATATGTAATGCGTTGCTAGAGGTATCTAAAGCGTACACTACCTCCTCATGGCAAAAAATGAGAACTGAAGAGTGAATGAGAGAGAGAGAGAGAGAGAGAGACAGAGAGAGAGAGAGAGAGAGAGAGAGAGAGAGAGAGAGAGGGAGAGAGAGAAATAGAGAGTGAGAGAGAGAGA
>JAODUG010066509.1:0-13905 GCA_027564795.1 Aphredoderus sayanus
ATGACCCAAATCACTAGCTCTTTGTGGCAGATAGAAGGCGCTAAACCTAATTCTACAGCTTATACACACATATGATGCGCACTACTGGCACAACAAGATGTGACTTTGAAACCAGGGGACAACAGGAGGGTTAAAAGGCACAAAAAAACAACCTACATATATAAAGAAATATTTAATAAAGAAATAAACACACTCAGCAATGCCAATTGAAAAACACACAAATCATACACAATCAGATGGTGCCGCCATGTGGCAAAATTCTAGATTTCTGAGTACATTACGAGGGTTAAGGAGATGAATGTTAACTTTAACAGTTCACTCCTCGAACTGTTAAGTGCACCAAAGCTAAAAGTGTATGCCCCGGCTCATAAAGTGTTTCCGAGTGAATGGGGAGGGGTGCAGAACAGTATGAACCTGAGTTCTCTAGGCAGAGGAGTAGAGAGGAGTGTGAACCACTCAGCAGGTATGGAAGCTACATGTCCTCTTGTGGGGTTTCAAACCAAAAATAACATTTTGTTGACGCTGGTTTCAAACACAAGGGTCATTCCAGAAATAAATTGAGGAGTGTCCCTCTGAGCGCAAAGCAGTGATGTTGGAGAGAAATGTGCAATACAACTTCACCCCTTTGTGCTACCATTCATCCTGATAACATATGAGTTTAATAAATCCTTCAGAAACATAAACATTCTGTTTTATTGCATTTCCTTGAAAACATTTACATCTGTACAGTATAGGCTGATGTCTGCCATGTCTTTGTTTTGCAGAGTTCTTGGAGTTCATGAAAGGAGTGGAGTAACCCTGAACCAGTAAAGGCAGATGTCCCTCACCCCATAGTGTTACTTTTTATTTTATGGTACTTCATTGAGAACTGATTTTGGATGCCAATGATAGAATCTTTGAACGACTGCAAGATTTAGTTAAATATCCAATGAGAATGTTAATGTATTTTTCTATAATATCTTGCATTCTTGTAAATACATTTTGTAATTATTTTGGTGTCCATCTATACTGAATTTGTGTAAATTTTGGCTAATGGAAATATTTATTTTAAATTAGAGCATGCCATCTGCAACTTATGGTTTACAAATTGTCTTGCTAAGAAGTTGACGTCGTTTAGCTGAGCAGAATATAGTATGTGTGTGCATAGCAGTACAATAGCTTTACGAAAAGCATTGTTGTCCAAGAATAAATTGAAACACACTGTGCTCCCTCCTACCATGTACCAGGATATTTTATGATCTACACATACATTTACGTATGTTTAATACCCTCAGGGCTCCCCTGTTGTTCCTCTGGACTTCCTGTGGAGGATATCTACACCAAGTTAATTGTGATATGGGGAGTCATTTATTAAACAAGATGCATTTGTCAAAGCACCCATTTGCATTTTTGATTGTCATATTCATTGACTTCTGTTGTACAATATGTGAACGAATTATGATCCTTATCTTTATTTCATAATAATTTGTTTGAATGGGTTTACAGACAATAAATGTACCTCAATTACTATGGAGTTAGATTTGTTTAATAAATCACAAATAAATGTCACATGATTCACACATTTACTTTGTTTTATTTAATTGTAAATTGTTAAATTAATCTGATTTCAGAAATGACTTGTGTATTGTGGTTCGACTGCTTGTCATTGTTTTAGCCATTTTTACAAAGATTTAATGGTTTCTTGCTACAATTATGTACTGCAGGCAGCATCACTGGCTGGCTCTGGTGGGAGTGACAGACCAGAACCAGATTTTTTCAGATGCTTATGGAGACATAAATGAAGGAACAGATACCATTCAACCCAACAAGCTCACCGCTGTTAACATTCAAACAAAGTTTTGCGATCAGGCCTGAAACTAATACTATGTAAAACTCAGCTGTCCAACATAGGGGTTTATTCACCTCTAAAATATTTCCATTCACATTCTCTGCCCCATGTTGGCTCTTGTCTATGGCATGTGGTTAAGTGTATGAGAGTATTTGTATGGATGCTGGACACATATCTAGTTACACAATGCATTGAGGCAGGGGCTATTTATGTCTAATCATGTTAGTGCCCATGTTGGGGATCTAGATTGGCCGACAGCAGTTGCCAATAAAATACCTTTGCCCATACGAGGAATATACGCTGTCAGTTTCAGGCCTGATACAGCTTTAATTAGGATGTCTCTGTATGTTATTATGTTGAAGCTTCAGGTTCATCAATAAATCAAACAGTATATAAATACTACAGGCTACACTTGCACATATTCTGCATTGTGTTGTTTATTTTTAATATGCTTACACATTTACTTCAGGAGGTATGCAGCTAACACTTTTTCCACCAGGTGTCAGCAGAATAGCACAATCTAATCAGAAGACAAATTTGGCTTGCAGGACATATGATCAGAAAATGGGTCACATTTTATATCGAGGATTTTATCTAATTTGTTGTATAAAATATAAGTATTTTCTCTTAACGTTGGCAGTGGTTGTAAATTGCACAACATTTGATCATTATAAACATATATTATGTTTCTACATCCGGTATGAAACAGACACATTTGTTCTGCGTGGAAAGAGCCGTGTGTGTTTCTTTAGCTTGAATGAACGTGTGACGCCAGCAGCCTGATTGCCGGCGGATTCTGACTTTTCTCTACTTCCCTGCTTCAGACCGACTTTTGCTCTTTCGCCAGAGTCCCGTAAGCTTACTTCATTTCAAGTTGTTTACGGAGTGGTAGCCTACCATTATACGCACCGAATCAAATCAAATTATGCAATGAAAGCATTTTCGCAAAAATATCAAATAGACACTACTGCATAATGTTTTTTGCGGAATAATACTGGTGTAGACCTATGTGTTACAATCAGCAAGCGACTTTATAATTCACACTAGATTGCTGTGTGTGCCCCAGATAGATCAATGGAAAACTAGTCTCAGTGGATTTCACTACTATCAATGGGAGGCTGCGCTGCAGTGCAGTGAATGAAACTGGGGTGTGTCAGAGCGGAGTAGTAAGTTGGGTGGGGTCGTGATGCAGTTGAGTAAGTGAGGCCTGTGACTCATGCCTCGTGTCATTAACACGCGGTGGTAAAATGCTGTATGTTTCTAAAACTCCCACTAATTGGGTAATGCGAGGGACGGTAACGACTCCTTGGCCAGTGACTTTAATGTGTGTGTCTAAAATCTGCCTTTGAATGTCCTTCAAGTCCACTGCGTGCGTGTGTCTGCGTGCACACACCATTGTATTATTAAGTAATCATACCAGTAGAGTAGATTTAATTGACAATTCACCTAGATGTATTCTCAAGACTTACATATTAAAACTTTAACACCAACCTTTATCAGACATGTCAGAGAAGTACCTGAAACAACGTGAAGCAACAATAAGATGTTAACAAACAATCTACCTTCCACACAAATGTCGACTTTACTTCAGGCCTAGCAGGCCTTTGGGTTTACAGATTCCTGTTTTACTTGCTTCTCTACATCACATGAATTTGGAGATTGTCCAGCAACAGATGTCATCGCTTCTATCTCTAATTGACTGTGTACAATATAAATAATAGCCAGAAGATTTTCCAGGGCTGAGATATCTGAACTGAGTATCAGCTATTATACTTCATCGCACCACCAGAATGTGATAATGATTTTCTATATTTGATGTTTTCGTAGACTATTAATACACTGGTAGAAATACCTCAGGGTATAAGAATACATTTATGGAGTCCCTTGTGGTTCTTATCCAATTCTCCCCTTGAAAAGTAATCAAGAGGCAGAGAACTTTTATAAATGGTTCCATCCATAAAGAACCACAGACGACGGCTCCTTTGGGCTATTAAACAGTACATCTGTCTTTATTACTGTAAATACACAATGAGGAAGTGGAAAGCTTTGCACAAAGAGTAGAAGGACTGCAAATCACAGCCGAACAGACAGAATATTGTATCGTGATGCTCCATCCCACTTCTGGGCCCGAGAACACTGGAGTACTGTTCTGGACTGGGTTAACTATAATGGCCCATAGAACGCCCATAAAAAGACACACAAATCTGAAATTCCTTTATCTTTTCACTAAATCAAATGAATGACTCCGATTGTCTCCACTTTACTGGACCATTTACCTATTTTTACTTACTTTAAAAAAGGAAATGTAATTGTAGTGTTTTTGTTTTAAGTCATGTTAGCTTATTCTAGTTACAGTATACTATACACATACTGCAAATTTCAAAGTTTAGATAAAGATACGTGTAATATATTGTCATTTTAATCGATCTATATTCTTGCTTTGTTAAGGTCTGTTTAGTCAAACAGGACTTGGGAATCCCTGTTTTCGACTGGATGACATCATTTTTATGCCCGCTAATACTCTAACATTCCAAGTCCTGAAACGCATACTGTTGGGCTGCTCAGCAATACTGAAAACACCATATGGCCTTGCATGAATGGCATACCAGACAGTGTGATAGTGCTCACCATGGCCTGTGTAGTTTGTAGATATGCAAATCCATGGAAGATACATACTGTATACTTGATGCTGAGCCTGGCTAAATCCACAGAATGATCCCCTGACCGTCTGCACTTTGTCACAAATCTCATGAAAACACACATTAGTTTAATGTTCTCCTGAGTAGGAATAGGCAAGCTGTACATGACCGGATGGTACAATTGGCCTCCAAATGAAAGGCTTCTGGTATTAACAGATGGCTGCCTAGCTCTGCCCTGTATATTCCATGTGGCCCTTCTTTACACATGACCCAGTATTTTCTTTGCCAAAACTCACACATTTCCTTTTCCTCCCATTAGATATTTCATGGGAATGTTTCATTAAAGTTTCAGGAGTTTTAAGGAGGGCTGTGAGGTTTGTTTTGGAAAGGTTTTGCTGGAGATAAGACACTTCCTGGTGTGAAAAGCAACACAGGATATTTTAACAAGGGATATCTGACAGTGGCAAAAAATATATGCAAATACTAAGATGCAAATTTAAAGGTTTTTGGTTTCATACATTGATGTTATTTTAGTTCTTATAAAGATCCCTACCTTTTGGTGTATCTGTACTATTTTTTAACTTAGTTTTGCATTATCCATTCAGCACAAGCAAAGAGAAAGAAATTCAGTTACTTTTAATCTGATTTATGTGTTCATGTACCTGAATAATAATCCTCCACTGAAATCATACATGGTTGTGAATAGCCTACTGTATAATCTTTTCCTTTACCACACTGGCCACAGTTCACAAATAACTGGTCACAATTTTGTTCTTGTTTCGCTGTAGTCATTTACAAATATGTAGAGCTATATTGTTCTTACAATCATGTTTTAAGGGTTATCGGAGCTTAAGTAACATATATTGATCTACTACCAAGAATATAGACAGTGTCTATGAGGTCAATCTCTAATTCATAAATCAAAACCAGAAAAATATGATTGTCCCAAGTAGGTTCATATGAGGTGAATACACAATGACAACGTCCTGGTATATTGAAGAATGTTTGTATTTAAATGATTGTGAAAAAGCTATGTGATTCTCTTTCCGTCATTTCTGTAGTAAAGGTTTTAAAGCACAGTAGGTGAGTGCCCGCTACCTATCGGTATCTCTGGTTTTCCATCCGGCAAGCATACATGTATACTGTATACAGTAAGTGAATGCGTGTCTTTCTCCCTTCCCCCAAACGAAATCCTGTAAGTCTCATAAACATCTGCTTCCCCAAGCAACATTGCTGAGTAAGCAATGCACTGGCCTCCATTTCCCTTCATCAGTGATACAACAGTACAAAAATAACCCACTCATCTGTCAGACAATATAGTGTTGTATAATTACAATTAAAGGGAATGGTTTACACAAGAGGGTGTCGTTTAATATAATAATACTTTCATTTTAAAGGACATTTATTGAAAACATATGTCGGCCTTTTATTATATTATACATATTTCTCAAATATTTTGTTTGACGTGCATCCTCTAATGTATAACTATATTATTTCACATTTGACTTTCTAAAGCTCAGTTGCGTGTGCAAGAATGATTATGTCTGAGGAATACAGAGCTAAGTACACAATGACCTAATGTATTTACCCAAATACTTAAATGTGGAGGAAGGAATTCTTTCTACACAGATGTAAGACCCACACTTTGCTTTTAGAGCAAAAAACAACACATTAAATTATAGGAATTACAGAAACCAGTTTAACTCTCAGGTGATAGCCCTGATAGCACTGAATGGGCCCACATGGCAATTTACTAAAAGATGATGAGAAGGGAATTTCCACATTTTATGTAGGCTACCAATTACCCAGAACAATGCGGTAGGGCTATTCTTTTGTATTTCCTTCTCTATATTGTTTGATCATAAAATACATTTCCTCTTCCATAACTTCTCTAATATTGTTCACTGTTATTTTATTAATTCATTGCTAGTTACCAATGATACGATATTCAGGAGGCAAATGCATTCAGTGCTTTGTTCTGTCACACAATGCTATTTCAGCCGGAACTGTCTACCCACCCTTCCTGCCCTGCAGTGGGTGTCTCTCTGACATACTGTAATCACAGGTTTGCAGGTATGTGGCTAGCCAGGTTCAGTCATGCTGCCTTCACTCGCACCTCTGATTATCACAACTACATGGCGTTGCTAAGCAAATCTCATAGTGTATTGCTGTAGTCAATAAGTGCATGAGATCGCAATGCATTAGGCGTTACCTTAATATCTTATTTCAGTTCGGGGGGCGGATCCTAAAACTGAACTGTCCCTAGAATCATTATATGGTAATGATTGGACCACAATGTGCTGAAGAGGCCAACCACAGAACCGTTTCTCAGCAGGTTGTCTTTTACATTTCACAAGCTTGGCTTCAGCTCATATTTTCTTCACGGAAGAAGACTCACTTGTAGTGAACCCTGGCTTATTGTAATTTTTCAATGACAAACAAAAATATTTTTTAGAAAGCAATCCAATCACAACAAGATGTACACTTAGGTTGCATTTTAACTGTAATTGTAAAGAAATTCCCAATCAGTGATTGATCTAGCTTAATAATTACTTCATTAAGCTCATGAAAACTGTCAAGGGTCATTGTCCTGTTACACGTACCCTTGTCCTTATGGCATACAGATATAACAATATCAAAAAGATCTAATTTCCTCTTTTCAAATCGCACACAGCAGTGTATGGATTTAGTTTGAAAACAGGATATTACATTCCCTGCCCCCAAAACATGTGGAAACCAATATAAGAAAGTGAAAGTAGTGCAAAGTAGTGTTCAACAGACATTTAACACCTTACAACATTGGGCAACTCTGCAGCATACTCGTATACTGTGATATAAACTGTTGCCATACAGACTTACCGGAAGTCTCACACGGAAGTGTATGGCAGACCACATGCTGTGTCATCTTCCTCTGAATGAGTGGGGAGAGGGAGGGGGGACATCCTGTGGCAGTAGCGATCAGGCCTTGTCACTTGCCTCTATACTGTATGTGACAAGACTACGAGACAGGATGCCAGGCATCACAGTGGACAGAAGACGGATATCTCGCCCCACCTAGAGCCTCTGGGTTATTTGGCACACCAGCATCAGTCATATCCCGAGTTGGATAGGGAAACCCAACCCCCCCGCAAAAACCTGTACACTGTAAAAGACAACACTGTTGACATTCAACATTCAGTAAAACATTTCAGTTTCATTTGCGTTATTGATTTAGAAAAACATATACTGAATGCATGTATAGTATGCTCAAACCTCAATGACAAACAAAGAAGACAGAGGCGATTTCAAGTAAAAATATACTATATATTTGCTGTATAAAGTTGTACATGATGTCTTAAGACATTCAATTTACCATATATTATACACAAGGTGATAGGGTTGCTTTCACATCCTTCATGATTTTGATAAAATGTCCCCCTTTAACAACCACATTTTATGTACATCTTTATGAACATACCAAAACAAACAGACAAATAAAATATAACAGCCCTTGGATACACTGAAGAGGCTGTGGCAAATTACAGATGTCTCGTATAAAAAACAATCCCTGAAAATGTCTCTCTATGAGGTAAGAACACATTAGTCAGACTTATTTCCTTTCATTCCCTCCCATTCATCAAGCTCCGTAGGATGGCCCTTTGTTCTGGAACAAGACTGGCGATAAGGAACAGCTAATTATACATTACGGTGCACTCAACATCATCATGCCATAGGATAAATAGCTGCAGACTGGAAACTATGAGAAAGGGTGAAAAAAAGTAAACATCCATTCTATATACATGTATTGCTTACACAATTCTTTCATTAGAGCATGGCAAGTGTCCTATACGGTATACCATATGTACTTGTAAATGATGCCTGCTCTAGCTAGGTTTCATGTTAAGGTATGGTAAAGGCCACAGCAACAATAGACAACATGAGCTAAAGAACACAAAACATTGTCCATGGTAGAATGTATAAATGTAAAGAATGGAGAAATAATTAATAGACTGTACAAGAGCTTTGCTGGAAAACAGCGTCACTGTTACCATTTTGTAGAGTGACCATCCAATACAAAATAATCCAATGATGTTTAACTAATGTCAGGCCTTAGTGAAGGTAGTCTGAGGGATCGACACAGAATTCTAGATCAGTCATCAAAAAAATCTAAACTAGACAGTAATTCATATGCAATTTACCAGCTTATTCCCTCTGTTAAAGTACCATCAACACCTCTAGAACACATTCTAATTGTCAGTGTAAATTCAGGCAATAGCCATACTGGATAGAAAGAAACATTTAAACATCCATGTTATAGCTGGTGATTAGGTCTAACAAATAACAGTCAGAGTTAGGTTATCAAAGAGGTTCTGAAATGTCTGATTTACAAATGCACAAATATACGGTGTATGCAGAAAGTCATTCTTGTGTCAGAGTTTAAGGCATAAGAGACTGTACATGTTGTAGAAGATTCATAAAGGGTGTGTATTACAAGAGATCAAGGGCAATGTGGAACAAAAACGCAGCCACCAATAAATGTAAATCAGCTAACTAGGCTTCTGACAGGCTTGGGATGCTATGGCAACACAAAAACATTCTGTCAATCATGTGGACTCCAGTGTGTCCAACTGGAAGACATTGTGATTTGTTGGTGTGGTGAAGAAAAACTGCTCCTCGCTGGTTGACCGATTATCACAGGGACTGTGTAGACCGAGTGTCCTCTCAAAGTCCAGAAGCTGGCCCATGAAGTTGAAGTTTGGGGATATATTGGACTTCTTCCTCTTAACGTAGTCGTAAGCATCATTGAGGGAAAGGTTGAGTCTTTGCATTAGGTAGGCCACAGTGACAGTGACTGAGCGACTGATGCCAGCTAGACAGTGAACCAGGATGCCACATTGCTTGGATCGAGCCTCATCTGCAGGTAAAGAAATAAAACACTTTACTCAGAAATTCAGGGTGAGTAAAATGGAAGACATGTCTATAACTGAAAGATTACAAAGGAATATGTTGAGTTTAAATGTCTGTTAGTGGTAAATGTGTGTATATGTAGCATATTAACATTTGCAGTTCCCAAGATATTGTGACATGACTCCTCCAGTAACCGCGCTGTAAGCTTCCACTTTTAACTTTGCTGTGTGGTTAAATGAGAATAATCACTCATTTCATCTAGATATGTACAGTACCCGGCTGTTCTCTTATTTTAACCTCTTGACAGAGATCAGCTGACAAGTGTCAACTAGCTAACACCCTGCTTCACCACATCCAGGATGTGAGACTCATGACCTATTGATCAAACACAGACTAAGTGAGTGGAAGCCTGGTTTCCGTTCCTCCTTCTACCGCTAAACCCTGTGAAAACTAGTCTGTGGCACAGAGCACAGGAACCACCAAACAAACAATAAAAACAAAACGTGGTTTCGGGTAGAGCGGCATTACTAGCGAAATTGAAAATGGATATCTTTATAATTACTTGGGAGTTGTGTGTCATGAATTAGCATGCCAATTCATTATTGCAAAACAACATGAACAATGAAACAATGAATATCTGTGTATTAGATTTGCAATGGTACTAGGTCAATAATTACACAGTCAGTTAGGAAGGAAGTGTCTTATCGTCTAAACAGGCACTCCCTTTCACTCTTTTTCACAATTTCTTATTGTAAAATCTGCCAAAGCCTTTGTGATTTTAAAACGTAGACCTACTCACCAATAAAGGATATAGCTTCTGGGAAGAACTGGGACAGATTTTGACTCCAGTGGTCCGAGATTGGAATTTGTTTGTACCTGAAGTGTCTGTCGTGTTCAAACATGTTGGGTAGGTTAGGGGTGACATTTAAGATGTACTTGATGTTGTATTGGCCCAGCACATCCAGGTTGGTGGAGTCTTTGGCACAGCCCAGGTAAAGGTAAGGGAGAATCTGGACTGGGAAGGCCGGCTGGTTGCTGGGGATTGGACTCTCCTCAGGTTCTGTGGCACTACCTGGCTCACGGTCAGATTCTCCATCAGAACAGTCTGAACTAATTCTGAGGTTTCCGAAGCCCAGAACAGGCAGTGGGGGAGAAGAACTGGGACAGGAGCTGTCCAGCAGGGTCTCACAGTGCTCTGGATATTCTGTATGAAACTTAACAAACCCCCCTTGAAAGGGAGCAAAAAATAACTAAATAGGCCTACTGACATTTTCACAATAAAAGTGTTATTGTTTGTTTGTTTTTTTAATTAGCTTGGACATTTTTATAACATTTTAATCTAAATCTACATGTTTCTTATACTCATTCGTGTTGTCTAGAATAAAGGCTCCTTGCCTTCTAGCTGCAGTTTCCTCAAACAGACCATTCATGAAATGCATGCCTGTTCCTACTGGAGCAAAACATGGCGCAGCCATTTTGGAATTTTAATTGAGAATCTGTGACACTGACACCTTGTGAAAAGTTTTAAAACAAACTCCCCAAACAGCGAATGTTGTGTAACTGTTGCCTATTAGAACATTTAATAATGAATGGTTTCTCAAATTGTTTATATGGTCAAACATTCAGTGTTCAGCGTGATTTAAAATGTAAAAAACAGCCCTTAAGAAATACGCATTAATATACATTTTGATAAATAAAAATAATAATAAATAAAAAACGATTTACCTTCTAGATAGTATGCTTTACAGCCGTCTTCCCACAGTTTTTGAAGTAGTAGTCCCAGAACGGAGCCAGAAGTTCCACTCTCTTGCCAGTTCACGGAACACTCATCATAAAGGACAACCGTGTCGGTCTTGCATCGTCTTACAAATTTGTCTTTGTCCTCCGGGTTTGATATGATAGTTCTAATCGGTATGTTTCCCTTTTTAAATCTTCGAAGCATCAGTCCGGGAATGGCCAGATTTATGGCCGTTTCTATGTGGGATGATTCATAGAGCTCGTGTGGACGACAGTCCAGGAGAAGCACCGAAGTCCCTCCAGATTCTAACTCGAGTTGCAGCCATTCTACGCTTTTACTTGCCGTCACATTAGACATATCGGACTTAATATCATATTACATTAAAACGCAAACACCACTACATTATTCAGTGAGCGACAAAAAAACAACTTGGTGGAAGATAAACAAACGCGCAATGCTTTCACGTTAACGCACCATGTTGCGATAACGCATTACAACACATCTACTTGAGTGAAGGGGAGCTTTTCCCTTTTAAATTCCCCACCTAAGACAATATGTGGACTTATCTTGCCTACCAATCCCTACCATTTACATTCACAAACAGTTTAAATGGTTTCTCTAACAACAACCACTTCAACTATTCGCCGTTGCTCGCTGCTAGTCTTAGTTACACACGTCCTTGTTTTACCATTCCGATGCATGGGGAGGGAGTTTTCTTTTCTTTTTTTTTACTTGACAGTACAGCAACTAAAGAGGGAGGAGTTTATTACTTGTGATTTAAAGCCGTATAGCAGAATGTTCATTGTTACGGCCTACTGTTCCGGTTTGTAATGGTAATAACAAATGAATTGTCATCAGATTAAAAATGTGCGTTGTTTCATTAATGACCTACATAGGTTTCTTAATATATATTATTTACTTGTAGCCTGATATATTCTGCTGCTCACACATATCTTATTCCCTTTGCGATGTTGTGATTTAAGATGGAACTGTAGACTATTATTGATTTATTATTACTATTAGTGACTTGTTAGATAATTAGATGCATTACAGCATAACGAATATCGGCAGTCAATCAACAAAACTACACACCTGTTCTATTTCTGATCAATCATAATCATGGCCTCTTCCCATTGCCAATAGTTATCTGTGCTATGCTGTTATTTTGTATCTTTTCCCCGCAGGTGTAACTCCACTAGGACTTTCAAGACAAAGGCGCGTGTCTTGTGTATACATTATTATACAACATTGCGCCGTTCACTGTGTATAATGTGTAAAACGTGTGGAAGTGGGTGCGTGCGGGTAGATGCGGGTAAATAAGGCATGCAAGCTCATCTGTTTGTGCACGCGAACGGTAGACAGGCAGATGTGCAGTGCTGCAGGATTACCACAGAATGACGAGCGGAGCTGTGCACGTACACAAACAAGAGATAAAAACACAGGCGTGCACTAGACAACACACTGGTGGACCTATTTCAACACCTGCATGGTTCTAATAGCATGCCTGGAAATACCCACGCGTTGACACACAGCACACACCCATTCACATACACACTCAGCACACCTGTGTGCTCTATTCACACACCCATGCGTTCCGTTCCAGTTCAAGTGTTCCCGAGTGCAGAGGCGCGAGGCTTCCTCTCCGATCTGCCCCGATAAGGAACCAAACGGTGATCCTCAGCAGCTCACAATGACATGAGGATTATGAATGAAAACGAGGCCAAACACACAGCTCATGGTACCAGGTGTCATTTTAAAGAAACAATGTATGTTTATGGTCTGTGTGTGATTATCATAACATGTCTGACTGTATGACTCATAGGAACAGTCTAAACAATTAATTATGAATTCCAAAATTTAATAAAACGACTATAAATACAACACGATATAAAATATAATTACGGTAGCATCCTATGTCAGCTATACATTTTATAAAAGATATAGTAGTTATGGCCCTAATCCCTGTAGCTTTGGGCCTGCTGAATGCTCCACTTAATTCAATTACATAATATGTGGCGATTCGAGCGAACATGACCTCATGCTAATTCTCTCCCAGGAAATGGGGGGGCGGGGGTAAGGGGGAAGAGGGGCGGTCATCTTTGATTTAATACAATCTCTGCCTTTGCTTGTCCCTACTCGCACAGGCGTGCACGAGCTCACACACAAACACACACAGTCCTGAGTGCAGACATGTGTGAGGTGCCCTGTGGTAATGGAGGGATCACTCCTCGGAGAATAATGTCACTTGTTTAGGCAGGTTACTACTGCAGCCATAGTAAGACTACACTGAATAACATAAGCCGAAGTGGTCCATGTCATCTAGATGGAAAACAATATACATCGTTTTTTGGTACTGTCATCGAGTTTTATAAGACGCCATCTAGTGGCCATCAAATCAGGGGCACACATGCTATGAGTCATCTGAATGAATAGGTGTCCTATGTCACATAACAAAGAAAATATTGGGGGACTAGTGTGCCTCCTGGTGGGGAAAGAAGGAAGTGTTACTGTAGCTGAATATTATTACATTAGTAAACTAAATTATATCAGTGTAATACTGCAATATTTATTACCTACATATTATACCTAACTGTATTATACGCCTAAATATTGTAGCCTTTCTAGTGTCTGTATGTTTAGCTTTAGAAATTATAAAAATAGATATAATAAATATAAATACAATATTTTTATGGGGTTAACTGATTTTTGGCCTTGGTCTGGTTTGTAACAGGATATATTATGGGGTGACTGGTTTGTAACAGGATATTATGTGGTGACTGGTTTTTAACAGAATATTAGGTGGTGACTGGTTT
>JAODUG010066520.1:0-13905 GCA_027564795.1 Aphredoderus sayanus
AAATAATTCATAAAGAAATAAATACACTCAGCAATGCCAATTGAAAAACACACAAATCATACACAATCAGATGGCGCTGCCGTGTGGCTGAACACCAGATTTCTGAGTACATTACGAGGGTTAAATGCTTTGTTGTCGTGCCCTCAAATAGCCTGTGTAGAATTACTTTTGTATGCATACATGTGGGTGCAGGCTTGTGTTGGTGTTTTTGTGTGTGGGTGTGTGTGTGTATATGTATGTGTGTGCGTGTGTGCGCGCTCGCACATATTTGCCTGCAGTGTTGTGTCTGTGTTAGATAACATAGTATACTGTTGAATGAGGGTTAAACCAGTTTGGTTTGTTTGCTGCAAAAGGCAGAGGTCCATTATTGTCACTGTTATTATAATACAGGAAATCTCCCCCAGCACTTAACCACCATATGCAAACAGAGCTTCTGAAAGAAATATCCAGACACACAATAGTCAGTTGCAGACATTGGCTCTTTTGGGTTGTCATCCAATGTCATGTGACCTGAATACTTCCTGTTCAACGGTGGAGTTTGGCAGTTATTTTCTACTAGAATATAAATTAATTAGACAGAATACATCTGATAAAGATAGAGCTAAACCAACTGTTTCAATATTACGTGTGTGTCAGGTTAGCCAAAACCGACATTGGTGGTTGATTGATTCTCTGCTTCCTGGAGCTGATGTTGACTTCAGTACCATCTTGTTCTGATGCCTAACCGCCACACCCCCCAACACACACACACACACACACACTCAACTTGGTGTGAACATGAGTGGAGCATGATAATAATATGATAATAATCTCTTGGAAGTGCTGTATATTTCTTTCTGTTGCCTCTCTCTCTCCATCCCATTGGCAGCCTCCCGCATTGAATCTTTCCCTCTAACGTTACGTGTATCAACTTCTATACAATCTACTCAGTTATCCTGTTAACTCTTCCTTGCGTTATGGTGAATGGACTCTATTTACACTAATGTTAAAAAGTTTGGGGTCACTTAGAAATGTCCTTATTTTTGAAAGAAAAGCACCGTTTTCTTAAATGAAGATAACATTAAAATAATCAGAAAAACAGTCTAGACATTGTTAATGTGGTAAATGACTTTTCTACCTGGAAACGGACGATTTTTAATGGAATATCTACATAGGTATACAGAGGCCATTGACACTAGGCCTACAAACATGTGTTTTCTGTCTTGCGTCCAACTGTAATATACTAGTCTCATTCATCAGATATTAGTATATCTTAGTTTGCCAAAGTCCTTTTATGGAAACGCAGAATGTCAGGAAAAGAAGAGTCAGCACATTGCCCACCTCCCAGTCTGTACATTATATAAGCATGTACAGACTGGGAGGTGTTTTTTGGCTAACTGTTAAATTGTGGTTATGTCTTTCACAATTAACGATACAACGTAATTTCAAATGCTGGCATCCCTAGTATTATGAGAATATAATTAATTATCAGAATAACTGAAATGCATGGTTATGTTTTCTCACATTTTTACTACTAATAAATCTATTGATTCATAGAGAGACATTTGCTGTGTGGTTCTACTTACAGGATGCTTTTGCCCTATTATGCTCATATTGGTGTGTTTAATACACACACATTATGCTTTATTAGCGTATGTGCTTAATATAATGTATGATGTGTCTACTCTTCACAGTCTGTGGTTTACTGCCATGGTGGAAGAATTGGTTTCTACCAAGGAGACATTCGTCTGCTTCCAGATGATATGAAAGCTCTGAGGCCCACCATCTTCCCTGTGGTACCACGACTGTTGAACCGTATGTATGACAAGGTAAGACTCGGCCCTGGTTGGTCACCTGTAATCTGATTCCAGACACTTAACCTTGCATCTAGTGTGAACAACCCTGATTACGGGTGATTATAGATTGCACATTATTAGGTAGTAGGTGCAGTAGGTTACTGTTTAGGAATAAAGCTCTTTAATAGGTGGTGCAAGCGATTAGCATATGGAACTATTATTACCAGACATGGAAAGGTTGTCGTACCACAGCCAAAGATGGTATGCAGTGGTACACTATTTTACCACTAAAATGTCTGACCACAGAGGTTGCATGATCTGAAATGTTGCCATTTAAAAGACATATTCCTATTCCTGAACAACTTTTGGTAAAAATTAGGTCATATATACATTGGCAAATATCTTTGCCTTTTTACTTTCTTGTTCATGCATAGCTAGATACATTTATATATGTTTTAATATAATATTTGAATTATTACAAAGCCATGACCACAGTTTGAGCAAACACGAGGTTCATAATGAAAAGAAAGATTCAATAACAATAAGGGTTTAAATATGTTGGCCATTGAGCGATGGTGACACCATACATTTATTACTAGTTTACTGTCTCTGCATTCACAGTTTTCATTTTAAAATTAAAACTTTTGACAATGTTTGAAAGCTCCATTAAGTAGAATATTTGTCATGTTAAAATCTCTTACTACTGTATATTTCAACCTGTTATCAGAAGGTAATATTGAGTGCTGGTGTAATACTTCTACAACCCTTCTACAAAGGGTTCATGCTATCAGAACCGCTTGTTTTCATGGGGGAAGTTCAAAACATTTAATCCCTACTGGACTGCTTCTGGGCAGTCTTCAGTGCAGACAATTTTGCCTTCCCTCAAACGCATCTTTTCCTCCATGTACAGATCTTCAGTCAGGCCAATACCCCGTTAAAGCGCTGGTTGCTTAACTTTGCGGCGAAGAGAAAGGGTGCTGAGGTTAGCAGTGGGATCATTCGCAGTGACAGCATCTGGGATAAAATTTTCTTCAGCAAGATACAGGTACACACTGTAAATGTGATGTTCATTCTACTTTATTGCCATATACAGTACATTACACTGAACGTGTGCCCTGACTTTATTTGAATTGTGATATCTGCATATTTGCTCTTATACAGTACCCATATATACTGGTACACACATTTACATCTGTATCATTACAAAAGGGATAAGTTAAGTTGATATGTGCAAAATATGTATGCAAATATAGTATGGTGGAGAATATATCTGATGTGTATAAACTTTTGCTTTTTATTCCCTTTTTCTCACAACCTCAAGTTCTGCTTTTTATCAACCTGTCCAGCTCTTTCTGCTCCCCTCAAAACTTTATTTCCCTGCTTACATCCCCTTACACTTAGCTTCTTACTGGTTTCCAGTTTTTTCCAATAATCTTTCTGTCAATAGCCTCCTCTTCCTGTAAAAACATAATTTCCAGTTCGCCAGTTTTTTTCCTGTTAATGTATTTTGCAGTAGAGAGTCAACTCGTGCTAGCTCCATTTTGATGTAAAAAGCCTTTTGGAATTCAAATTTAATATGAATATTATTTACTATTAAAAGTATATAGTACATATTGGTTTATGTATCTGTGATGATTCATTAGACATAATACATTTTTTACTTAAATGTTTTACTTTACATCTGCTTAAGTGAAGCTTGAGCAGATGAGTTGCATTGAAATAAGGATGTACTCGTATCCAGTATGTGAAAACACTAATGCTAAATACACTTTTTTATTTGTATTTATTTATTTTATTAATTTGTATTTGTTTAAAATGGCTCACAAATAATGTAAGCAAGGAATTAATAGAACAGCATCATACTGACAGCTACAGGCATGATTTAGGTGGACAGGCAGGGAATACGAGTCAACAATGGCGTTTTCTAAAAAGGTTAATGTAGTGCTACAATAGCATCAGTTTTGTTCAAATTTATTAGAAAAGCAAAGAGTGGTACTAAAGGCTTTTCTCAATGGAAAATATGTTTTCACTCTTCTTCCGACTGGCTTCAGCAAGAGTTGAACTTGCTCCGCTGGTTAACAGGTTCATCCAATCACCTGCCAAGTATTATTTGAAAGCACCTGCCCTTTTTACGGTTCTGTGTAAACGAACCATCTGGCGTGTCAGTTTAAATACTGGTATTAGCAAATACATCTCAATAGTCTATATAGTTAGAAATATAGAAATAACTAGATGTAATAATATGATAATAATGTTAATGTAGTAACACATTTTGAACATTGTATGTGTTTAAAGGCCAGCCTGGGAGGCCGGTTGAGGATGATCATAACAGGTGCAGCTCCTGCCTCGCCCTCTGTACTTGGATTCCTCAGAGCAGCCCTGGGCTGTCAGGTAAAGATATGCGTGTGCAAGCACACACACACACAGGGACAGTTCACACAGGTTTAAACGAGTTTTTGCCCATAGTTCACAATTTAGCATTTCTAAACAAATTCACAGGCCCAGTTCTTTTTTCTTTACGTATTTATTTATTTGTTTATTCTTTTAATGAACTGCTCTGAGTTTATCTGATTAATTGCTAACCTGCAGGAATTGGGGAAACTACCATTAAAACCCTCATGGGTAAAAAAGGGAATAAACCTTGGGAAGGGACCACAGAGAGAGGAATCCATTCTTCCAGGACGGTTAGGAAGCAATAGATGTTGATAGGCAGAATAATGAGCAAATTATACATTTAACGTGATATATCACACTGTGCAAAAAATAATTAACGAAATGTACAAAGTACTGTAAATACAGTTTAAAAGTTAAATCCAGGTGTGCGGATTTGTCATAGCCACAGCTAGGTCCGCTCTCCATCCATGGAATCCACACACAGCACTACTCCAATACAGGAGTCATGTCTGGTGGACAACCAGCCACTGCCATCCAATCGCCTCTGTAGAGTCCGCAAATAGCACTCCACTCCAAAACTGAAGACACGGCCACAGGAGAAGCAGAAACCCCATCCGCAGAAACCCCCAGTCCGAATGACTGTTGCCAGTAATAATGTAAATAATCATTCCAACAGGGATAAACAAACAATGCAGTCATTCTATACCGAGGTGGACAAGCATGCTTTAATAGGGACGTTCTATTAGCAATGTTAGCTCGGGAACAAATAGGTCTTTGCAGGGCTCCCTTGACCTACACACATGCATGCACAAACGCAGAAATACACGAACATACACACAGATACACACTGATTACTAACAGCGCGTCTTATCGTGCTCAGGTATACGAGGCGTACGGCCAGACAGAATGTACGGCTGGTTGCACCTACACTACTCCTGGGGACTGGACCTCAGGTGAGACATGTTCTGTGTCTGACCCTCTGCCAGCCCCTGCTTTCTTAAAGTGCTGCTGATCGATACATGCTAGCCACCAGTCAAAGGTCTGTATGTTTTAATGCTTTGTCACGACTGTGGAAATATTTAATTCAAGGAGTGAGGAGCACACTGTCAGAGGACAGAAGTAGCTACAATTGAAAACATCTAACTTGTCTCTCATTTAGATATCTTGGCTACTAGGCCAAATGTCAGTGGGACTTTTATGGACATAATGACACTGGCTTATCAGATGGTCCCTTCCTGAAACAGCTCGATTAGAGTGAAACTTCATGAAGATTAGAGTGAAGGAGACAAGGAAAGCAAGGGTAAACCAGACAGAGAAGATTAGAAGAGATATGCCAAATGCTTTCCTGTTGTCCTACTCTCGTAGGGCTAGTCTTACATACTTATCATCAAACATGAAAATCATACAATGCAGCCCCATGCAGTTTTCTCTTTTTTGGCAGACAGACATTCCCACGTCCCCTTTCCTCTACTAAATCACCTGCCTATATATTACCAGTGCTTGCTGCTGGGTTGCCTTGACAAGATCACAATAACTAGCATCAGTCTGCTAAGTGATCTTTTGTGTCTCAGATTGAGCTTACTCTGTTCATTTCCTGTTTATTTGTTGTATTTTGTATTTTTACTGCTGCTTCCTGAGCTGTCTCTGCACCTGGGCCTAGCTGTCTCTGCCCTCCCTTCTCAATCGATGCCACCCACATACCTTTAAATTGTTGTTTACCTTGTCAACTTGTCTGGCTGTCATGACTGGCTGATAGCATATATAGATCTTCTTTTTTCTTTCACTGAAATGTCTTGCTATCAAAAGAATGTCATACCAGCATTAGTTTAAAGGATACAAAAACATTATCACACAGGGCATTTCAAAACACCTGCTATTGTTGATAGGGGGACATTTGTCCACACTGCCATGCCTTGGAAAACACAGATTAACATTATTAATCTACTGTATTGTAAAAGTATTTGTCTTGTTCATATATTTACGTCTCCATGTAATAGACAAACAGAATTATCCAGCTCAGCCTCATACCAATGGTTCTTCACTCCTCACAAACAGCTTTTTCAGGCTATGGCTGTCTTATTATAAGTGTCAGAAGTCTTTGTGCACAATGGGCACATTGTAAGAATGTAGCTTGTCATAACAGTAATGCTGACAGGGCAGTCATGTTGAGTGATCACTGTGCATTGAGAGTAAAACTGATTTTGTACAGTAGACTTGTCAGATTCAGTGTTACATCGCCCCCTAGTGCTTAGTGCTAATATTTTATATTCCCACAATTTTAAAAATACATCAGTCTGAATAAACTATGTTTTTCTAAATAAGTACAGGCATATTCCGCATGTTCTTCAGAAGATGATTTTGAAATATGCTTTTTCTATGCTTTTATAAATATATGCTGTTACAACCCACAGCTAACAATGCCTTCAAATGCAGCATGTGCAATAGAGAGTACCACTCTTGTGTGGGGCTCTACAAACACCACAGATACTGCACAACAATCAACTAGACATTCCCCATGGGCGCAGACTAACAGACACTAACAACAAATGATTAACACCTAAATAATGTAAATATAATGTACATTATTTTAGATTAATAACGCTATTATTTGTTTCACATAATGCAGGTCATGTTGGGGCTCCTCTCCCGTGTAACCTCATCAAACTTGTGGATGTAGCTGAGAAAAACTACTTTGCTTCCAAGGGAGAGGGAGAGGTAGGTAGATGTTCTGAACCTCTATATTTGATATATTATTATTATTATTACTATTAATATATATGGAAGATATAGATTAGGTATATATATATATGCACATACATTATGTTTTTATGTGTGGTTGCATTAATACAAATACAAGTACACAGGTTTGTCCTATTTCCAGTCAAATAAGTGTCAACGTACTTTTTTGTTTACAGTCTAACTTTTGTCTTCTTCTGCCCCCCCCTGCATTCCCACCTGCACACATGTCTCCCGCTTCTCTCTTTTTATTCTTTCCTAATCAACTGCCCAGGTGTGTGTGAAAGGCCCCAATGTGTTCAAGGGCTATCTCAAAGACCCGGATCGTACCGCTGAGACTCTGGACTCGGACGGCTGGCTCCACACCGGAGACATCGGCAAATGGTTGCCTGTGAGTACTGTAGCCTTGACCAAAATAAATAATGCTATTTTGTTTAATAGTAAAATAATGCAAATAATTTGCAATTGATTCTAATCTTCATCTGTATTTCCCGTTTTACCTACCTACCCCATCCTCCTCTTCTAGAATGGCACACTGAAAATCATTGATAGGAAGAAACACATCTTTAAATTAGCGCAGGGCGAGTACATCTCCCCTGAGAAGATAGAGAACATCTATATAAGGAGTCAACCTGTGGCACAGCTCTATGTGCATGGCGACAGCCTGCAGGTGAGGCTAACGCACCCACCTTGGATCTACACCTCTAAATCTCATTATTGAGTAGAATAAATATCTTCCAGCAGTCTTTTCAGTCGGTGTTTAGCTTTCCAAGACATGAATGAGATTATTCACTTGTGAGACAAGTGTGCTAATCCAATGGAATTCCTATTTCTAAACTAGCATTGGTATCTGCCTCTTAAGCTGCTAACTGCGCTTGCATCTCATCTCAACCTCTCTCTGGTTTTGGTCCAAATGTTTGCTACAGAGGCATATCCCCAGCGAGGTATTCCACGAAAGAGAGCACAGAACATTGAGGTTTAACTATAGGCTAACTTGAATAAGCATAGCCATGCAATCAAGGCTTACATTTCACACACGTAACTCAGGATCAAAGACTTGACACTAGTTCAATTAAGGCTGAGACAAGTGAGTATTATGCGTGTGTAAAAGGTCTTTAAATGGCCCTTATTAAACGATTATTGAATGTTGATTGATCAATGGCAATATATAGTAAAAAGTCACGGAGCGTGGACTGCTTATGGGGGTATATGAGGAGTATCATGGTGATAGAAAAGGCTTCTGATAAAGAACAGGCTAACTCAGAAGGACAAGTTGCTATAGTAATTAGGCTTGAAAAGTCATAGATTGGGTTTCGTATAACGAAAATGCTGGAAAATATATAAGATAGGTTTCCTTAAAATAAACATGAGAATAACACAAGAATGGGCTTCTTCCATTTGGATATTGTGTTGGTCATCCAATGTCCAGAAGCTCAACCAAGACCAAACAGGCCATAAAATGGATGCGTCAATGGATATTATTGTATTGTACGAACATTACATTTCAGACATTTTTTCTGGTGCAAAACTTAGCTGACTATACCTTTTAATAATCAATAGCCATTACAACTGCCCAGTTATATTGTGTGTGATTCCATAATGTATGGCAGGCTTAAAAATATGAGAGAAACAGGCGGGTACTATTTGGACCTCCAGAAATAGACGGGTACTATTTGTGCGGATAACCCGCCAGGTACCTATGCTATTTTATATCTTGATCTCACTTTTTACATTACACATCCATTTTTCCCTTATTTGCCCATCATTTGTGTGTTCTCTCTAGTCTTGTTTGGTGGGAATTGTAGTCCCAGACCCAGAGGTAATGCCAGACTGGGCCAAGAAGAAAGGCATTCAAGGCACCTATAAGGATCTATGTAAAAATACGGTGGGTAATAGGACTGACTTCTACTACTACTACTTTAGGTAGCAGCAGTATGTTCTTTTCATGCACATGATGTTGACATAATATTACTAATGTTGTACACAGGCACTGAAAAAGGCTATCCTGGAAGACTTGGTGCGCCTGGGCAAGGCCAGTGGCCTGCACTCCTTTGAGCAGGTAGAAGTGTTGATAATGTGATTGGGACAAACAATAGTCTGTTTGCTAGTCAGTCAGTCTGCTCTGTGTAGTATTCTTACATGCCAAATCTGTTGTTCTGGCAGCATTCCGTCCAACTGAGGAAAATTACAAATAATGCTGTCTACGGTGAACATTGTAAAATTCGTTATTTGCCCTTTTCCTGTTTGCCAAAACAGTGCTTTGGACACTTTAAATGGATGGTAGACTTGTGACCAACAACTAAGCCCTATTTTTTCCTCATTAAATAAATAACTTTAATAATTTACGTTGGATGTAAATAGTGGTACACAAACTGAATGCTAGAGGTGTGTGGTTAAGTGAAATATAGCAAATGGATGATTGGTGGTCTATAACAAGGCATGGATTAGTCATGTTCCATATATTACATATTTTTAACCGCTATTCATTCAACAGCACAGATTATTTTCTTAGTTCATTTTTTAATATCTATTTCCGATTTCATTTTAAAGGTGAAAAACATTCACATCCACAACGAGATGTTCTCCATCGAAAACGGCCTACTGACTCCAACACTAAAGGCCAAGAGACCTGAACTGAAGGAATACTTTAAGAAGAAGATTGAAGACCTTTATGGCAGCATCTCCATGTGAAGACCAGAGCACAGTGTTTTCCCAACAAGCATCTTAACACTAAGATACACTTGTTTCCCTTGTTTTACAGTGGAAAAAGAATGACCCATCTTAGCCTTAAAATGCTTTTGGAAAGCAAGCCAGACCTGACCTGACCTGTGTGCCACCTAAACAAATAAATGCCCTGTCCTCAGCAGCAGAAACTCCTATTTTTACTTTAAACATATTTACTTAAATTCATGTTTTATTTCTTTTCCTTAAATTTTGTCTCACCAACAAAAAAACACTCTCAACCGCCAACCACCACTTGCACATTGAGTTGGGTTGTAGATCTGTGAAAGACATCAGTCAGGAACGCTGTTATGACAGCACAGCATTTTTATCATCAGTCCCACTCACTAACCATAGCAATGTGAATAAAGGTTAGTTATAGACTGTAGTAATGTTACCAAGGAAATATGTAATTTATTTCACACAGACTGTACAGACGATTAATATGTTTCTTATATATTTGCTACTGTACGTTCACCAGCCCAATGTTCGATTATCGCCTCCTCTCTTCTCCGACTGTCAGAATGTTGTGTATGGTGAAGAAAGAGATCCAAGTGCTGTCTAGTCAGTGCCATCCAGGGCAACAGTGTTTGAACTGCCACAAGACAGTGATATTAATTTATTCATTCATGCATTCATGGATGTGATAGTCATTCTAGCATGCATGCAACATTTTTATAATAATTGACCAGGTCCTCACAACAGCCATCTATTTAGCACAAATCACAGCTGACACAATCATGACATTCTTGAGTTTAGACAGGAAAATCAAAAAAGAAAATGTAAAACGAGGAGCTCAGGGCAATGCATGCAGTTTGCCTTGTGATGATGTGACTTGAATACGAGTATTGCTTGTGGGAATTAATGGCAGGTTGTGTTAAGACAGCCACTGCTGCTAGTGCAAGGCTTTGTTATGTAGTCAAGGCCTACAAAATCCTTTCTTTGAACAACAAGTGAGTTTACACATAGAACATGTACAGGCATATATAATGTATAGGCTTTTCCGAGTTGATTACCGTCCCAAAGCATATTAACAATGTGGATGTACATAAATGAGACAGCTATAGATGTAAGCATATTTAATTAAGCGGTTTGAATGATTTTTTTTGTTTTTGCGTGTAGTGAGATGAATTGTACTATTTATTTATCTAATCTGCTGTAAAATGGACTCAGCACCATATCCTTGTAATGATTGCGTGCAGCAATAGGGATGGGTAACGGGTTTAGGATGAGGACAAAAAAATAAAACATAATTCTGGAATGATTTTAATCTAGTGTTGCTTTTTTATTTCTAGCAGAAAGGGTGTATTGACTTCTCCTTGAATTTGATTGTGAAAATTGCATTAAATGCATCTTTTAAGTTTGATTTCTGTATTAACTATTTGTGAGATTCTGTAAGGATTTTACCCAAACATCTATTTTGTTTTTCATAAAGTATTTATCTTTATATTGAATTAAATATGTGCAACACATAATAACAATCAATAAAATTGTTTTAAAATAATTTTATTGAATTAAACAAGTGTAGTTTAATTTGATTAATTGTAAATATTGGATCTTAGTTTAGTATCTGTGTGTATATTGTTAAATTAAGATGTTGGCAGTACCCTACTGCTTTGGAGTTTAACATGTTTGCACTTTGAACACAATATGTTATACTAAACAGTACCATTTGATTTTACAAACTGACTAATTTGAGAATACATGCAACTAATAAAACATGTTTATCTGCAGACACTTTAGAAATAGGTTATGTGTGTTAAAAAGCAGTGGAATTCAGTATGGCATGGGATGCATGTAGAAACTAAGTCTAACAGTTAATTATGTTAGACTACACCTACAATTATACACATTTCATAAACTATTTTAATTTCCACGTGTTAGAACACAGCTGTTTGTGGTGTTCTTTATTTGCACATACAATAGGACCTAGCCCATTTGCTAGTGTCTTGTACCTACTTACTACCACTAGAGGTCACTGTATCTTGGATCTACGGTAAATGAAACCTAAGGCAAACACCTGTAAAACACTATTTCTTGTTTCTGCTCTGCAAACAGATTGTGTCTAGCACCCACCCGCGCTTCTTTGGTAGCCTACTGGTACCGTTATGATGAAAATACCTTGAGTGCACTGTGCCACTCATAGAACTCTATATATTATTAATATAATATATGACCATGAGCTAAACCGTGGCTATGCTAGTCATAGGCTAAGAAACAGAGCAGTAACACCAATGGTTTTGTGGGTCGCCTGCGGGAATGTTGGGAAACACTGACGTGAGATGTTGTAGTTAGATGATGTCCGGGAACTGCCACGATATGCAATATGCATAAATAATAAATGACTGTAATAGAGTTCGGAATGCATTTAAACATTTGTTGTAGTTCGCCAATTTTAGGGGACCAGCACATAATAGGCTATGTCCAATTCGACTACTTCAGTGAGACACAAATTTAATTCTATAAAGAAAGGAATTCGTCGTGCATTTAAGTCCACGCCAAAAAAGCAGTTAAGGTAACAAATGAATGCCAATTTGTAGCCTACACATTTATCAGTTGGCGTGGCTTGTTGAATCGCAAACAGTTGGCCAAGGCGTTCTTTGTAGGTTTACTGTAGACCACTTGCCAGTATGGTGGTGGTAACAAAGAAAGGTATGTATAGGCCTAAATGTTGATCAGTTTTGGTGGTCGTATACTAGTCTAGTCTACTGTAAACTTGGTTTTTGCTTCAAGGCTTTTCTAATCACGTTTTATTTTGTTGCGGTCCATAACGGTATAACGGTAGGCCTACTGGTACAGTAGATATGAACGTTTTATCATCACAAGGTCGACACATACAGTTACTGTACTGTACGTCAGGCCTATGTACTATGTGTATGCTACGTACGCTACTTTATACCCTACCTTTTTACATTAATGATCTAATCAATTAAGTTTGCATTTCAAATTTCTTTTATCAGTTCAGCAGATGACAAACGTGCTGTTTATAGGCTAGCGCTACAGTACAATATATGGAAATGAGGCGATTTAAATGTCAAAGCAGAGCCACGCTTGGACGCCCCAAAGCAGATACACCAATAAAAACGCCGTCAAACCGTCAAAGAAGAAGTAAGAACATATTCAAAGCACTTTAACGTAATTTAAAATAAAAACAAACGAGTGCATTTCACCACTAGAGTTTTTTTCAGACAAAGCTTTGTACTTTACAGAGTACAAAACACTTCTGCCAAAGAATGTTGCCTGTTATAGCCCATTGCCTGAAGAACCCTTGTTGGATGAAACAGGTGTCCACTCTGTCACAAGAAGCATCCAGATATGGGTACGTGCATATGGAGTGTTTATAATAAACAGTTGACAGAAACAGCTGTAGTCTGGGCTATCAATTGGTCAGTGGGGCCATCACATACAAGAGCACAGTCTATATGATAAGCATAAATGTGCTGTAATCTTACGAATAATGAATTAATACTTTATTTATTATTTGCATTTGACTTCATTCATTTCAAAAATGTTTTTCAATATTCTGTTAATTTACAGCCTGATAGAAGACCCATCCAGTGCAAACAGCTGGTATTAACCAGCAGAGAACCTGTACTTACTGAAAACCTTGAAGAAAGAAGTACTATACTACCCAATAATGACGTTGTAATACCAGGCCACAAAGACCCTGAGATAGTTAATGAAGTGCAATTTCTGTCAGGGACTGTGGAAACAACTGCATCTTCTGACACAGAGAATGACACTACCTTTACCATTTCTAATGTGGAGGAAGATGGTTTGTCTTCTTCCAGTAGCCTTCCCTCCCCTGAGATCTTCCGTCGAGAGGAGGGTTGCCATTTGTGTATGTTGATATATTTTGTATATTTGTCTATAATCTACAAGATTACTTTGAGATACATTTATGTACATCATATGTATGTGTGTGTGTATGTATGTATGTATATGCGTGTGCGTGTGTGTGTATGTATGTGTGTGTATGTATGTATGTGTGTATGTATGTATATATGTATGTATGTGTGTGTGCATGTATGTGTGTATGTGTGTGTGTATGTGTGTGTATGTATGTATATATATATATGTATGTGTGTGTGTATGTATGTATGTATGTATGTATGTGTGTCTGTGTGTGTATGTATGTGTGTGTGTATGTGTGTAAGTGTGTATGTATGTGTGTGTGTATGTGTGTGTGTGTATGCGTGTGAGTGTCTGACCCGGATGTTGTTGACGATAGCAGCTCCTTTGCTCTCAGCAGCCTCCAGGTTTCCTATCAGATAGTCCC
>JAODUG010066542.1:0-13901 GCA_027564795.1 Aphredoderus sayanus
TAACCCTCCTGTTGTCCTCGGGTTTCAAACACACACCTTGTTGTGCCAGCAGTGCACATATGTGTGTGTAAGCTGTAAAATTAGGTGTAGCGCCTTCTATCTGCCACAAAAGCTAGTGATTTGGGTCATTCTGACCCGAGTACATTACGAGGGTTAAAGCCAGATTGCAATGCATTTACAGATTTGGTGTGAATATATGCAATTGCATTTGGAGTTCATTGTGGCTCTGTTGCTTGGGTTTAATGTTTATCTTGCTTGTGCTGTCTTGGCTTATCTGAGATGTTGAGGAACAGGAGTCTAGATTAAATGTCTTGTCAGAGTTGACTTGCAAATTGACTGGCCCTTCTGACCCTCCATTAAGAGTTACTAGGTCCAATGGTTATACAATTCAAAACAGTCCAGTCACATTCCAGGTTTGTTAATTTACCAGTAGTATAGTAATCAGGGCTGTTTTATCTCAATGGGCTACAAGGGCTACAGCTCAAGGGCCCAACGGACACAGACAGCCAAAACCAAAAATGTTTTTTTTTTAATGTGCCTGTACAGTCATAATAATAACGACTAAATGTAACGGCGTGGTTTGTGACTCTCTACATGTAATGAGCTCGCTTTCCCTTGTGGTCTCACACAAAATGCAGAAGGTGCGCCCCTGTTATTTGCCGCTCACTAGTCTAAAAGGGACAGATGTGTGTTTTTTTTTTTTTTTTTTTTTTATAGATCCACGCCTGTATAAACTGCTCTAAACTAGTGTACAGAAGAGTGATGCACTTTATATTACCATGGGTAATATGTCTACATTTGTATGCAAATTATTGCTTGGAACTGTACCCTAATATTTAAAATTTTATCTTCTAGGGCCTGTCATCACAGCCATTGATAAGATTCACTGGAAACCAAGGGGTAAGACTTTTTCTCGCTTTATTCCATACTACTTTATAGCCTAGTTGTATATCATTACGGTATTAAAGAATATTACATTTGGTAGTTGTTTTGTTTTTTATCTTGTAAATACTGTTAATATTGAATACATGGATTTGAAAATGTTCTTTGCATTGATTTGAGGACATTGATATTTATATAAAAACATAGTCTAAATCTTCCTAGGCGGCAGCAAATTACTTTCGGTCTCTAATTCGTTCTAGTTTGTCTCCTGCTTGTAACTGCTGACTGTAAGATGTCCTGTCATTTTGGCAGCTGTGTTTGTGATATCCTGCAATTACATCTACGTTATAGCCTTGCTCCAGTATCCTGGCTACTCCAGAATCCTGGAATATCCTGCATAGTGGACTGTTCTCTGGTTTAGAGGTTTTTCCTAAGTCAATAAAATATGATTTGAATATGACTATAATGTGATTATTTTATTTTTATTTTTTTGTAGATAATTAATTCAACACCCAAAGTGTAGAATGCAAAACGTAGTTCATACTATAGGCATTACGCAAATGAGCAGGAGGGAACATTGTCTTGAACGTTTGTTTAAAAATGCAGTTGTCTATTCAACAATGCAATGAATGTTGTTTATTATAATATCACCAGCCAATAAGAGAGGACCACATTCTTAATTTGTACCCATTCCCCACATAGTTATATACACTTGATCAGCCAGGTGAGCGCCTAGCTGTTCTTGTCTGTGAGACTGAGTTGGAAAAATGCAGCATTTGAATGAACTACACTATTTTTACAGGAAAAATGGTAATACCATTGGTATTATAATGGCCAACCTGTCCATTTTAGTGCTTTGTCTAAGGAAGGATAATGAGGAACAAACCTTAACTGCTGTCACGTGCTTCCCATGCCATATTAGCCTTATTAAATCAGTCTGGCTATACTGTTGTCTAAAACATGCAGTCAAGGCCTTTAGAACTCAAATGCTTTTAAAAAAAAAATGGAATTGTTCTGCAATATACATTGTGTTTTTACCACACTCTCTCTCCCTGGCATTCACCTATAGCCAGCAGCAGACTAGATAAATTGTCATATTAAAGAGGCGAGCCTAGACTTGTTTACTGTGTGTCTTATCTTAGAGACATGTTATTGTTTTAAAGGAAGTCCCTTATTCTGTGCTTGTACAACAATCTGGTTTAAAGAGCAGACTTGTCGTTTGGGGGCAATTAATGTCGTAGCTTTTTGCAACATGATGATTTTTATTACATTTCACACAATTTAATTTCCTGAAGGTGTTTCATGAGATTTTGACTATTATTACTCTTTAAAAAAAAAGAAATTCAAACTAGCTAATTCATGAATTGATAATGTTGGCAAGGCAAAGTTCTGCTGATACATTACACAACAAAACACACAATATACGAAGTTGAAGATTCATTTCACTTGGATATAGAGAGATGTAGCGCAATGTTATCATGAATTAGTTTAGCCACGATAATGGGGTAGTGAAAATCTGATATCATGACTACTGCCGTGCTGATGTTGAGAACAATGACCCCCATTCCACCTCCTGTATCCTTTAGTCTGAACGAGAGAGGCAGAATGACATGTGCAATATTAACACCAAAAATAAAGGGCTTTTGGCTCAAACCGTTATTGTAGCACAACTGTGTCAGGGGCTGTATTGTCTCAACAGTAGCATAGTCAGCCGTAGCCTTGCATCAGCACACTACGCGGATGATGGGGCGGGGTGAGCAGTGGCTCATTGGATTTAAACCAACAGTCACTGAAAGCAACTGTTTTCTGAGAATATGTTTTAAATGGACATAATATGGTGCTATTCCACAATCTGTGGTATTTTCACGTAAGCATGTCAAATGCATTACATTGAGACCTCAAGGAACTGTGTCAGCATGTGTAAAAGGGGCATGGAATGTCCACTTTAAGGTTAGTCTTAAGCCAATACACTTTCTCAAATTCAGAGAATATCTTCTCATGGTCCACTAGCTGCCCAATCTGGTCTGTACAGCCCTGGCTTTGTCAATGGAGAACCCAAAAAAAGTGGTGCGGACCACACAACACTATCCCAGCCTTGACAATGCTTGTTGAAATACCATCAGTCTTTCTCCAGCATCGCTTATTGGCTTTTATCCTGTAGAACACATTTTATGAAATAAAGTAAAGCAGTGTAGGGTGACACTATTACCTTGGTTGGTGACTCAAATGAAGTGCGTCCCACCAGACGTGGGTCTGCTGTTGACCGTAGAGTGTGTAACACTCATGGTGCTTGATGCGTTTTTATTTTTCAAACCTGCCTCTCCTTCCCTTAACATCTGGTGTTCCAGAGATTCTGTGAGAAAGGTTGATATATGTTCTTGATCTAAACAAATACATCCATACACTATAATCTTATAGGGTGCTTCCTCAGAAGCTCCGTCCCCAACATTGGACACGCATTGCTAAAGCGTTTTGGTGTGATCAGTAGGCCCAGATATTTGCTGAATTTGTATTATTGATGGCTACCTTAACTACAACTATATAATATATGGGGAACACACTCTGTTCAGTATTTTTACTCATTGATGGTACAGAGCTAATGTCAGAAGTTGCTGGTCATCAGCAGTGCATTTATTTGAATCAAAAGTTAATGGATTTAAATTCATGCAAGTGGCAGCTCTATGAATTGTAGTTATTGATGCATGCAACGGGAATGTTACTGGATTTTGGTTGTACATGCTAATTAGGCCTATATTGATCTCAAACATTATTATTTATCTATTAATCTGCAATTTGGGTTACAATTTACAGCCCTTCAGTAATTCAATGTGCTTGAATACGACTACAGCATCATAGCCTAGTAGACAAGAAAGGTACTGTGTATATGTTAACTATTTATTATTCACCACACAGTAATGACTGTAGTTGGCCTAAAATGTTCCTGGAGACTCCCAGCCAAAAAGCTTCTGTAAGCATCCCATGATGCTTAACCCCTTATGTTTAACCCCTACCTGTGCCTTAATGTTTCAATTATGATAAATGTATTAAGACTAACGAGCTCAATTGTTCTGGGGCTGTAATGCTACTCTTCAAAGCCCAATGCGTGAGCAGTTGAGCTATTTATGCTGCATCAAATGGGTATATTTTATTCTTTTAATACCCCTGTAATTAAATGACCTGGTGAAACAGGATAATACTTCACAGATCAAATTATGAACTTTTCATGGTTTTTCACACCCACTACTTTAGAAGCTAATTGTTTTGAATGAGTAAGATTATTAAACGGACACTTATCCTAGCACTCTTAAGCTTGATAAACATGGTCTTGGGCCATTTTGTGTGGAGGAGCTACAACCCACAAACCTGCCTCTTCATGATTACAGCCTTCTCATCCTCTACAGTGTGAGTCGGCTGAGTCACTCGCCCGTGAGTTGCCATTCTGTGCTGCTCTTGCCACTCAAGTGTCTCTCGTTTCACAAACACGGTTTTCACTGACGTATTAATGTGGATGATGCCGTTATTGCGGCTTGTGTGTTTTTCCAGAAACGGATGACGGATTCACAACTTGCATCTTCATGTGTCATTTCTTTCTCCTAGGCCTATGTTCAGCTACTATTGCTGCCCTTCATGCTCACATCAAACCAGTTTGATGTAGAGTCTTAAATGAGTGTCCAGGCATGGTTTTATTTATTGAGGTACAAGGATATTTCAAACGCATGACTTCTTTCGTGAGCATGAGCTGGACATGCTCAAGAATTGGTGTGGAATTGTGTTCCCTTTGCTTATAATGAAGTGTCGGCAAGTAACTGGCTAAGACCAGATTAGCTGAAATACATTTCCAGTTTCAAACAATGTTAGTCTAACCTTGATGCTGAACTTGTGTAAATGTGATGTTGATTCTGGGTACTACAAGGCTACCGCACAAGCAGAGAGCACTATGTTCCTGTGGAACGGACTGTCTCACATAACAGAGCCATGGGCTTCCAGAAAGCCAGGGAGGGGCCAGGGTGTATTTTTAGATGGACACCTGCAGTCCTCACACGTGTTGGGACCTTTTGGTAAACAGAGCTGATGAACTAAGCCAGTGAGTCACAAGCTGAGTCTCTGATCCAGGCTGGGTATAACCTTTCAGCTCAGTAGAGACAAAATGGTCAAAGGTAACTCATTTGTAACACTGTTTTTAGTTTTTCTTTCTTTCTTTGTTTTGTTTTTATCTTTTTACCTTGTGTCAATGTGTCTATGGATGTCATACCACTTTTTATTTTTTAAGGGGTCAGACAGGTACTGTCTTCTCCAAAGGTGCAATCCTTTCGTCAGTCAAGAGAAGACTTTATCGTCCTTACGGCCATGCTTGGTTTTTGCAGCCTAGGACAGGACACTCCTGATTTACGTTGTATTTCCTATAAAGTAAAGCAAATAAATTGTGAAATACTAAAGGTACCACTGGGAGTTTTGCCTCCCTGTATGGTTTCCATGAGCCAGACTTCCTTGTTGTAAGAAGCCATCGCCATTTGCTGATGCAGCAAATCAGACCCGGTGGGCGTGACATGCCTTTGGACTACATTATAATGAAATGGCCAGCTTAATTGCATTTTGTGATTTTCTTGACATGTAGTTGCATCACATAAACAGGGAAACCTGATTTGGGAAATGACCAAATGACCATTGAATATATATCGGTGAGAATGATTTGGAATTATTCAGTACCCAGTTGGCTCCTCCTCTGGCTCTAAGAAGATTACTGGCATGCTTGTTCAGACTGCAGCTAAAACTGTTAACTCCTTACATCCACTCCTGTCTGAATACAACATGTAGATATGTAGCATTGACACCCTACTAGTTATGTGTTGCGTTTATCCTTCCTTCTTAAAAAAATAATATAACAGGCTGATGGTTGGTTTGTAGAGTTCACCTGGCTTGGTGTAATTTCTCTCCATCTGGGTAGAAGCAACTGTACAGGAAAGAGGAGGATTGCAGGGTTCATATGGACTGTACTATAAATCATTGTTCTATCTACCTACCTACTTGTGTGAGGACAGACCACATACAATGGTATGCTAGTAATAAAAGTAACCAATTGGGCTTATTCTGTTTTCAATGCCATTCATTCCCGGAGCGAAATTCCAAAATCAGAATCGTATGCCTCTGTGCTAACAGGACTTGGATCTGTTTAGTGCTGAGCACACGATGAAGAAAGTTGATTCACGCCTATGTAGGAGTTTGGCATCTTGCTTGGCTTTCTCTGCATTGAACTCGGCACCCTTTTTAACTGGAATTTAAACATACTGACAGTCTTTCATAGTGAGGCCCTGTTCACACCTGGTGCTAACTTGCATCTTGGGTGATCTGACCACAAGTGGTCATCTTTATGTACATGTCTTGCCATCTCATGCCTGACATTAGAATTCGTATCCACTTGACTTCTTGTGATCGAATCGCTAGAAGAAACTAAATTGGCAAAGTGCTGTTTGCACATAAATTAGTATACTTCTGATGTCAGATCAATAGGCGGTCCTTCAATGTGGCCCGAGACACTTCATGTACAGACTGCTAAAAGATTGTGACCTAAGAGGAGTGATCAGATCTTAATGATGCGAGAGCTGGCCACTTGTGATTAAATCACAGAAGATGCATATTAATGTCAGGTGTGAACAGGGTCTTAAGTTACAGTGATTAATTGTAGTCATCATATACCCTGCCCCATGTTCATGTGTTAAACAGAAAATCTCAATACCACGGACAGAAAATCCCAATGACCTACGAACGTTTACGTTCTACCTGTCTAATGTGGGCAGAGATAACCCCCAGGGCAGCTTTGACTGCATCCAGCAGTTTATCAACAGGTGATTTTTAATTTTTATTTATCTCTACACACACGCATACACATACACATACATACACACACACCTAATCACTTTCTGTAAGTCTACAAACTCAAAGTAAGTAATGAAAATAGACTTCCCTGTCCTTACATTCTAAGTCACATGGTTTAGTTCACTAACCTCACTGGGGAAAGTAAATTGAATGGATCACTTGTAATTTATTCAACATAATCCTGAGCTCAACTGATCTTGTATACTTTGAGATCTAGAGACACTTTTCTTAATGAATAGGTACTTCAGTTTGATATGGAAGTGTGCCTAAACAAGCAAGCATTAACCAACTCATGATCCCCTTTTAAAACTTTACACCATTTGACCAGACTAAAAGGCTAAGGATTCTGTTAACTGAATTTTATATATATATCTCTAAATGAATAAAATTAAAAAAAAAATTAAACTAAACTAAGGAGGTTTTAATATGTAATTTGGGGATTACATACCACTTTAACATGGTCTGACAGAGTACTTGAGGGGATGGGTTATAATACATTCAGTTAGAGATAATCGACGTTTGTCTAGTTCCTAATCAGTCTCAAATTCAACTCTAAACCTAGCATGGAAGCCTGGCTACATAAGGCATCATCTGCCAAGCCTACACCAAAGTGAAGGGGACTGCTGTATACGAATGTAGAGTTAAAATGGCATAGTGGCTTTTTGTGATGTATCATTTTACAGTCAAACACTGGCCCACAAATTGCACATGCTGACTCCACACAGGAGAATGTTTGTCACACCTAGTGCATACTTACTTTAGGTGTTGCCGACATAAAATTGACTGTTTAGCCTAAACGTCATTGTTTCTCCTCCTGTCCTGTTTACCGACAGTGAGGGAAGCATTCAGCTGGACTGTCTCGGTGGAATCCAGGACAAGATCACAGTCTGTGCTACAGATGACTCCTACCAGAAGGCCAGGCAAAGCATGGCCCAGGCAGAAGAAGAGACCCGTAGCAGGGGCGCCATCGTCATCAAGCCTGGGGGAAGATACGTGGGTAAGAAATGGGGACAGACCCTCCGATGGTGCACGTGTCGTGCGCTCAGCTGCACAGTGTCTGGCTCACAGAGAGTCTCTACACACTGCTGGATGAGAAGCTCCACAATATGTAGCTTATTATGGGTGCACTCGCACATCCAGTGTGTCAGGTGTTGGGCTGAGAACAGAGTCAAAACAAACTGTATCATGCTCCATTGCACCAAACACCATCTCCTTTTCTGTTTTCAATTGATAGAATGTTTCAAGCCACATGATCTTAGCCCATGACACCTCAGCAATGTAAGGAATTCCTAATCGACTTTGTAAATTCCTGATAATTTCCTCAGCCTAGCTCTTGACCATTGCTTGAACGCTGGGGGGGGGGGGGGGTTCTCATAGCTGGTCGTCAGTGTCACCTACAGTATGCACAGTGACGCACAGTGTAAGGACAGGAAAAACATGTTGTTAGTCTACATTTCTCTTCCTGTTAAGTAGACGCCATTGTTATATCGCAAGTTTACCACAAAGTATGTGTAGTGGCATGCTTGTCACATTTCAGTTATTTGACTGTTTTTAGACAATTCCAAAATGTGATGTTACAGCATGCTGAAGAGGGATGTGGCACCATTAGCAAGTAGGCAGTGCATCCCCCAGATGGCCTGTATTTATCCACGTTTCTCACACTTAGGCTTTACTTTGGCAAGACGCCCAGGTATATTTGGAGCCGTAGGACATGGAACAACTTCAGTCGGGTGGGGAAGGAAACAAACAAACACAACTTCAATGGTTGCATTTTCAACAACTGAATTTCTTCTTCCTGTGACCTAATAACATCTCTGGGCCTAATCGATATTTACAAGCTCTCCAAGTCAGTTTGTGGTACCAATTCAGACCTATAAGAAACTGTACAGTAGGACTTGCTCTCCCTGGGTGCAGGCTCGTGCTGGACTAGACATCATGCTTGTGTTAAGCTCTGTGTAGCAGAGGGCCATCATACTGCCCGCATGCCTTATCTGTAACCAGGATCTCATTAAATGTGTTGGCCGTTGTGTGTGTGTGTGTGTGTGCGAATGCTTCTCCCAGTATGGCCTAGCCTTCTGTATTGTACATGCAGTACAACATATTTGAAGCAAGAGAACCAGCATTGGTTATTTAACAACTCTGCAGTGACTCAGAAATTGTTAGTCTGTTTGTGAGGCTGAAACAGTTAGTGTTTTTGTATAGTACAAAGTGTTGCGGTTTATAACACAATGTTGCTATCTTACTCTAGGAGTGTAGCATAGTGGCAATGTCTGTTGTGATATGTACACTGGTCAGGCAGGTACAGCAGATTCAGAATAACAAACACTACAACAATGTATAGTGTAAAATGCTGTTTGCAGTAACCTGTTTTCTAGTTAATATAAGCTACCATATCTCTACTTCCTTTCCACACTCCATTACAGGAAAGAAAGTTCAGATCCGGAAACCGGCTCCTGGCCTTTCAGACGTTGCCCCGTTCCGGAAGACATCTCGACCAGTCATCATCTCCAGCAGCGCGCAGAAGAAGAGCACACCACAGCAGAGGCCGCTCAGAGAGCGCCTCACACACCTGCTTGCTCTCAAGCCGTACAGGAAACCAGAGCTCATCCTGAGGCTGCAGAAAGATGGCCTCTTGCCGCTAGACAAAGACTCCCTGGACAGCCACCTGCAACAGGTGCCCCACACGCACACAAACGCGTACACTGGTACAGCTGTTTGCCCATTCTGAAGTTATTCTATGCTACTACATTAAAATGCACGAGGTTGAACTCGTTGTCATGTTCCAGGTGGCAAACCTAAATGGGAGAGACAACACCTTCACATTGAAGGACTCTTTGTATAAGGACATTCAAAAAGACTGGCCGGGTTACACAGAGGGAGACCAGCAGCTTCTCAAGAGAATCCTTGTCCGGTAAGTGGGAGGAAGTCTCCGAGATGGAGACTGGATTACATTCTGTGTGGTTATAAAGGATTCTATGTTTGGAAAACATACTTTGCCTCTGCTATCATTTATGTAATTAACCACGTAATACCAGTGGCATGCATAGACCTTGCTACCCTTCAAACCTTCTGCCCCCTTGCCCCACCATTAAGACTGATCATGCTGTTGTCAGACATTTGTATAACTCGTTTAAACACCTGAATTGTCATCATATTATGGATATTTTTGTGATTTGACAACTGTCCTAAAACATGCTTACTGTAATATTTGTTTTAATACACTGCATATCATGAGAAAATTACGAAGTAAATGAACATGGGATGGTAGCGTGAGTTCCACCCGGAAATCTGCAGAGAGAAAGCGCTGAACCAAAGCGGAGAAAATGCAAGCAATCACGCTCCAATGCATGTGTGCGACGGGCGTAATGATATAGTAGGCTTCAGGCTGGTGTGTTTGGATCTACTATACGTAACCCCTTCTCCCAGGGACTTGGAGGTGCAGACTTTCTGAATCTCACTCCCTGGCGGGAGAAATTGCGAGAGGACTATAGATTTGAAGCTTGTGTGTACTTCAAATGTACATATTAACTGTGATGGTTATTGGTGAAACTATAATCCATGTTTTTGTTTCATAACTAATGAATAACTTGTCGTAACTCGTTTTTGTCACCCCTTCTCTGACGAGATTAAAGGGCCTGACAGCACACAACCATGTTTGTAATTGTACACTGTTATAGTCTCACAGAAACACTTTTATTAAGCATAGTGACAGGTGGTTCTTTGTATTTGTGTGTTCCACTGAATGTATTCGGAGGCGTTCTCTGTTGACAGCATCAGCTGCTGGCTTTCCTCCCAGTGGAAAAAATCTGGTTTCTCAAGATCTGGGGCAATAAGGACAAGCCAGCTTCCAGCTAGCTATATATAGTTCAGGCTGCAATGCTCAATGCTTCCTTGGGACTCAAAACGTGGGTCTGTTTTGGCCAGTCGAGCAGCATTTGTTAATATTCTCCATGCTGAGCCCAGATGTCATGGCAGGAGTTTCATGCATGCACATTTTTCTAATCCAGTTTTTAATATACTGGCATGCACTTGAATGGTATCTGCAGGTTTGTACGTGTGTACACAAACGCACAACCCTTCTCGTATGTATACTGTACTTTGAGCCTTGTTTAATTCATCAGCTGACCATAGCCATTGCCCCCTCCTCCCAGAGTTTAGCTGTAGCAGCCAGTCATGCAGAAGTAGTGTAGCAAAATAGCTGGAGGGCCAGTGATGCAACAGTCTTCAGCACATGCCGATCCATGTGTGAGGTGGCACTTGTCCAAGGTCCAGCACTATCAGTGGTTTGCTGCCTCACTTCTAGCACCTAGCTCCTGCCTGTGTTGCTATTGCCCTTTATGTATGTTTCAGTGCCCCTATTAAAGCCTGGAGGGAACTGGGAAGGCAGGCTACCTGGCTGGGAAAGTTTAACTTTTCCTCAGGCTGTTCACACTTCAAGTATTGCTGGGTGTGTTTCATGGTGGTTGGCTGTCATGGCAGCATTAATCACACTGTGTATACCACTGCCCCCTACTGTCAAATCAACAGGCAGAGGCAGTAGATTAATATATCATCTTGAATGAAAGGAGATCAAGGTAGCTACAAATTTAGTGTGATTTGTTAGAAATGCCATAGATCTAAGTCTGTCAGCTTTCAGCAAGTGAAATGCTCTGTGATCAAATGTGCTCTGGTAGATAGCCCCTGGCTCTGTATGAGTCCATTGAGATTTTTCACTGTGCCTGAAGAGAATCTACCTTTTTACTGTCAATTACATGAATTACACGCACATAGCTACAAGTTTGTAAATGGGTTTCACTGGCATCACTAGTTAAATAGCTGACCCTCGGGCTCCGGGGGGGTTTAGTTGGCTCTTGTTGCAACTCTCAAATCCTAGTTGTGCCTTTTCTTTAATGCTTGAGCCATTATTGAGTGTGCTTTGACTCTTGGGAACAGACTAAAAAGAGATTCAGCCCAACTTGCAATTCCTGATTATGCAAATGACAGTCTACCTGCTCGTTTGTGCTAGCAGTTGTTTTTCTTCACACAGCTAAAGTTGCTGAAAAGACCTTGAACTATGTTGTTCAGAGTTAGATAATATTTAAAATGCAAGTGCATTTCCTATTTTAACAATATGGATGCTGGATAGAAAAATAACACCTGTGTTGGTCTGAAACTGGCAAAGACACTCCTCCCCTTTGTGCTGGGTGTAAGATAATTAAGTGTGTTTTCTAGGATGTTCCTTCAAATGGCACTAAAACAGTGTTTGAGAGATTCAGAACTACTCAAGTTGTGACACCTCATATTGAGAATTTTTATGGATCAGTAAAGCCAACCATAATAATATGATCCCAGAGAAACGGCAAACATAATCATTGTTTTTCTTTTTTCTTTTTTTTTCTTCCTCCTCTTAGGAAAATGTGCCAGGCTCAAAATACCCCTGTCCTTCCAGCAGACAACCCAGGGAGCCCGCCTAAAGAGATGGCCAGCAACTCCCCATCTCAGGTCTGCACTTTCATGCCCCCTCTGTATTCCAGTCTCCCTCATATTGCTCTCGTTTATTCCTCCAGTTTACTACATCTCTTGCAACCTGGCTTGACCTACAGTAAACCCCTTTGACCATGATATGTAAAGTTGACCATCAAAACCATCTGTTTTTTCATTCATTGAAAGTGTTCCTGGACTGCTTGTTTTCCAAATGGGTCTCAGCAGTCCTATTAATATAAGTTGTTGGTCTTTCCAGAAGCACCAAAGCCCAATTGAAGCCTATTCCATTGGCAATGTCACCGCTCTGAGAGAACCAATAAACCTTGAGCAGGCCCTTTTAATTCCCCTTTCCTCCTTGTCATCACCTTATTCGTCCTGCTTCTTTTTTTCTTTCAGTTAAGCCTGGCACAGTTTTCCCAGTAGTATTTAGAGTCCTTTTTAGATAGGATGTGCTGCACTTTAGTATTAATGGCACCTTCCCTTCTTTTTTTTGGGGGGGGGGGGGGGCAAAAAAGTGCCTTATCTTCGGCACCCACCCATAATAAGGATCAGCATTCATGGGTAGAAGGTACTCTAGCAGGTTTAGGGAGTGCTACTTAAGCAAACAGGTTAAGGAGCTGTATACAGGCCCAAACATATCTGCACTGGTCTGTGCTGGTTGTTTCACAGCCTTAAATCAACTGTTGGTATAGCCAGCCACTCAGTCATTAGCCACTCCCCATGTCGTTAGTGTGTAGTCCTGGTTGAACATGAGTCTTGACCACTTAATTAGGGGCATCCTGTTCGTCTTTATAATGTGCTTGCTCTCACTTTATTTTTGCTTGCTTCAAAGCTTTCACGGCATCTGAAACTCATTTTCTGGGTGTGTTGAGATATATATAAAAATATTTAAAAAAATATAAAATTTGTATTCCAGAAACGGCCTACTGTGGACTTTATCGATCCTCTTACCAACAAGAAGCCCAGGATATCGCACCTTGCCAATAAAGCATCAACAGGACCGATCAACGGAAAGCTCATCTCTTCCAACGGTAGAGATGTCGCCGGTATACAGACTGGGGTGGCAGTGTCTGTGTCGGACAGTGGCGTGACATCCAGCTCCCAGCAGCTCCCCCTTCTGGACATCTCACGCCCCTTCGATCCCCTATCGGATGTCAGCAATGACTCAAGCCACAACGGGCGGGACTGTGAGGCCCAGGAGGCCGCAGTGTCTGAGAGGCTCGGCCAAGCGCTCCCTGCCTCCTCAGGGTCCACGGTGCTCACTGTGCCCAGCGTAAGCACTTCACCGCCTGGGCACATGGGCCTGGAGGGACCTAGGGATAAAAGTCCTTTGTCTCAGCACAGCAAGTCCAAGAAGAAGTCAAAAAAACACAAAGACAAGGATAAGACCAGGGAAAGGGAGCGTGAGAAGGAGAGGAAGACGAGCGAGGAATGTGTGCCTGAGCCTAAAAGGACCTGTGAAATTAGCTCCAGTCCTGACAACTTAAAGAACAGCAGTATTCCGCATAGAAGTGCAGGTGAGGAACACTCATGGTGCCTGCCCCCTCACTATTGCCGTGGAATTCTGTCAAATAAATGCCTTTTTTTTTTTTTAAGATCTTGTAGGCCTATGTTTTTATCTTTTTTTTATTTTTTATAAAGAGATCAGCACAGCTCCAGTCATTTCAACAGACACGCGCTGA